>JARQOC010000005.1:222930770-223053270 GCA_033576535.1 Allobates femoralis | reverse complement strand
TATTATATTCATTTTCATTGATGGCCATGTGTTCCCTGTAATACTTTAATCTTCCCTGAAGCCGTCTTGTGAATTGTTTTGAGGCATGAAAGACCTGTCACAGTACTCTGGCTTCCTATAATAATGCTTGGACAACAAAATGGCTCGGACTTGTGGATATTACAAAGGATGGTATTGTGGGTGCTACCTGCACAGCTGCTAAATACAACTAAACACAAAAAACACTGGTGAGCATAAATTGTGGTGAGCACCAGCTTTTAGGTTACCCCAAAAGATTGTTCCTAGGTACAGTTCACATAAGCATCATTTGTTTCCCAACTGCACTGGACCAGTGTTGGTTAATGGGCCAGTTCATAAGTATTACCCCATGGATGCTAAATCACAGCTCTTCCGTGGCCTTTCATAGTCACATTAATGTTATTAGGCAGCATCAGGTCTGCTTTTTGGTCTCTGTAGAGTCTTGGGCAGTAGATGTTCTTTTGAACTCTTGTGAATCAAATGAATGCTACTGGCCCATTAAGTTCCTAAAGGAGTGCTTCTGACAGAATTGACTCTGGACCCCGCTGATCCCCATGCTTCACCTTCTCTCTCACAGATTGCTTTCTCTTGCTTGGTGTCTTCGTTGGCCTCCACCACAGTGAGCAGCTGCATCCTCTAATCTTCCACCTCCCTATCTTAGGTGGTACCTGAGTGTGGGACCTTTGTTATGTGACCGATTAGAAACCAGGGAAAATTTGACATAAAGTCCTAAGCGGCCAGGTTGGTCAACGTGTGCCATGTTGTGGGGTTTAGCTTTATAAATGAGAGAGAGGTGGAAAGGTTAAAATGAGGATGGGTAATAGGAGCAGTAGTTGAAATCAATCAGTCCAGTGGCAGACTGGCATGGCTGACCTGGTATAAAGTGTGAGTGACTAATTGGTGGGCTTTGGCTCAAGGATACTGTGTTAGGACAGGGGCACTCGCCGGATATTGGCTGTAAGTATTTGTTCAAACTACAAATGTGATATAAAGGACTGGAAGCTGGATCCCGTGGAAGCGCTTGTGAGTAGCACAAAACGGCCGTCGTCCATTCCCCATACTCCTTCCTGCCTTTATGCCGCGTTTGTGGCTTGAACAACTAAAGACTTCCAGCCATCATCCGATGTGTACCCCTCTTCTTATACTTTTGTTATGTGAGTGTGTGAGGCTATAGAGTAGCGGTGTCCGTGGATTAGGACAGTGGTGCACGATTTTCTCCTCCTGTTACTGTTGATGTGTTAGGACAGGCTCCTCCTTTGCTGTTAAATAATTGCTTAATTTTAATAAAACGTGACAAAATTTATTCCAAGATAGATAGTTTGAATTTTCTTTCTGATATGCTTTGTTGCAAGTTGAAATATTAGGGTTTTGGACCTTATGTCGCCAATGAACTTCTGTTTGCACGTTCCCTGAAAATGGGTGCCCTATGCCCAATTTTTGTAGCTAAATAATTTTTGCTTGACACAGTATATATGGATTGGTGTCAGAAACAACACTTGTTGTGCAAATCTCTGCAAATATGTGAGCTTACTGGGCAGGTAACAGTGGACCCCCTGAGGCAGTGCTGACCTGGCCAGTACCGGTAGAAGAAGTGAATGAAATGCGGGACACAGATTATTAATGGCGCCTACACAGATTATTAGGAATCTGTCAGCTGCTGCTCACACATTCTAGTACATGGCGGTGATGATGACGATAAACGTGTCTATGTTGGAGCAGTCGGTGACTTTCATGTCTGCTCATGTCGATCCCTACATACTGTCGAGCGCTGGAATCCACAATAAAGAGAGGACATAATCTATATGTGTATGATAATGTGACGAGCTTTATGACATTAATAGGGTCTGCACTCTCTAGGGCGCTGTGCTGGATCCTATCACTGTGTCAGGCAGGTTGTGTCTTCACATCACACACAGCTTCTGTTACATTTCCTTGAGGTCACCAAACGTGTAAGTGGAACCAGTCCTTTCCAGTGTAGAAAAAGTATACTTTGCAGTGCGCCTATGCTATTAATAGCTGCTTTCACAAAATGGTTTCCTGCCTCCAGTCTGTGCACTGGTTGTGCGGAAGGTGTGGTGTTCTCACAGTTTGTTTTTGTAGCCATACAATGTGCTCTTTGGTGGGTAACAGCTGTGCCTTCTCCTGCCGCCCCATCCGCTGCTACAGGCAGCCGTGATTAATCATCTCACTGGGCAGCAGATCTCCATGCAGTATTTTTATAAGATTTACAAGAAAGCATCGACAAGACTTCAGAGGATAACACTGCTTCATATTCTGAAAACGTAGAATGTAAAAAAAAAGGTTAAAATGTTTCCAATTCTGCACAGTTTTATTATGGAGGAAATGTCACTTCCACATCTGTAATCTGTGAGCCCTAAGAGCTTCTATAGATTAGTATGCCTGGCACACCGTGTGTCGTGCCAGGCCAAATAATCAGATGAAGAGCTACAGATGCCAATAGGTAAATGACACTTTTCAGGCCTCCCGAGAAGCGATTTACCCCAACTCTACAGGCCACCTTTGTGGACAGTGATTGCAAGAGTCATGTGACCATCACCAATCATAGTGCGGCCCTGGAATTCATAGCTGATGGGGCCATTCCCAAGGGGAACAATGACGACGCACAATCCTCAGCAAAAGCCACTGCGAATTTTGGAAAAAGTCAAAGGCATCTCTGCACTCTTCACAATTTCTAATGTCCTGAAGCCCATTGAGAAGGGGTCATCAGGTTGAAACGGCAAACAGCTGAAGTTGGTAAAGGCTGCCGTGGCCAGCTGCTGCATAGGAATTGTGGTATTGAACTGTGTTGCCATTCAGATCAATGACTTCCCTCTTGTAAACCATCCAAGATGGTCACTGCTCTCGTAGCCTTAAGCCATGTTTCATGCAGTTGGAAGCTCCAGCTCCTCGGTAGAAAGAATGGGAACGACTAATTACCGTACATTATTTGTCTCACTGATACATAGAAACAACTTGCTGCCAACATTTGTTCCTCCTTCTACATGGTAAATTGACACTTTGTACTTGTGTCTGAGTCTGGTAACACAAGGTGAAATGTTTCAGCTCGGATTGACTATTGCACAACCCTGAGCTGGGAGTGACCGACTCCTGGTACATAGCCCCTGACAGTCTGCAGTCCCACGTAATCTGAGGAGTTCAAGGCTACATTTAGCCATTTTCACATGTCACAACCTTTCTATTAACAGGGTGCCTTCAATATATGAAATGTTCATACATCTCTGGTGAGGCTCAGTATATCAAATTTGTCTCATTATTTTTTTTTTTTAAATCTGGACCTATAGACTTAATAATTAACGGATTTGTTTTTATTTATTATGGATCTTTATATCTATTTGGTTGAAGTCCAGACAGGTCCTATTCTGATCTAACATAGCCTGTTTACACAATTGGTAAAGGTTTAGGTGCCGCTAGTTGGTAACGACTTTCTCAAGTCTGTGCATCGAAACGCGTTGTGGCATACTGGACCCCTGCTGTTTGTGCAATAAATTATCGGTAATCTAATCACCAACCCGTGGTTTCTTTAGCGCTCCAATCCTCTGACACCGCTTGTTTTTCTATTTGCTAGTTGGTAACGGACTCATATTATGGTCTGCTTGAGTAAACAGGCTTTTAATTGGCCGTCGATCTGTAAAGGCTTACAGATTTGACAGTCTCTTAATGCCGCAGATCAGTCTGCATAAACAAACCTTTATCATTACTTCTCATTAGTAGCACCTACAGACTTGCCTGGATTGTAGGTGTGCATATATGGGGGAATTGGAAGGAATATCTGTTGGCTACATGAAACTTGGCTGATGACTATTGAAGGTGTATGGGTGGTTTGGCCAATAGCTATAGAAATACTCAACATGTCACTAGTATTATTTAAAATGATTTCATCAAGCCGAAATCGTCTAACTCAAGGGAGCATTTATCATGTACCCCATTATCCCTATAAAGGACTGTAGGACTGATATAGGAGTTTGCATCCACTATCTCTGCGTGCAGTAAAAGGTTCAAGTGTGGGCTTTCAATAACAATAATGCCCTTTGGTTATGTTTTCTTGATTGCTCTTTATGGACTATATAGACAATTATGTAAGAGGAAAGTGTGTAATTGCATCAAGAAATAATTAAACTTTTTTTAATTGAAAGAAGTTGCATACATGTATCACTGTAGGAAAAGCCTGCAACTAGAGCCGAGCGAAAAGGTTTGCAGGTGCCAGGGCCCTACATCCATCCACCTATCTGCAGCATCTCTGGCGGCTCGTCATATGCCCCTTTCTCACTAGCGGTTTTTTTAAATTGCGGCAGATTTACCGCGTCTGTCGCCTAACGGCCGCACTTGCGGCGGACCCCATGCATTGTCTATGGGGCTTGCGGCAAGTGCGGTATAGCCGCGGTTCCGGCAATTGCGGGCGCGATAAAAAACACAGTCAGCAGCGGTTTTTTTTTTTCGTGGCCGAAGGTGCTGAAACTGCGGCTATACCGCCCTTACCGCATCTGCATGGGGCTTGACGCAAGTGCAGGAGGCAGATGTGGTCTGCCGCAATTTGAAAAAAACGCTAGTGTGAAAGGGGCCTAACACGTGCATGACGTCGCAGGGCATACTGCTTTGCGCCAGCAGCCGTGGAGTACAAACATGGGCCACTGCGCCAGGGTCCTGCCACTCTTATTGCTTACCTCTACCTGCAATGTATTTTTAAATATCAAATAATAATATTATTATATATTTTCCTTTTTTATTCCTATGCAGGACATGGAAAAACTTCAAGAGATGCTGCATCCGTGCGAGCTACACATCCGATTCCAGCAGCATGTGGCATATACTATTTTGAAGTGAAGATTATAAGTAAAGGGAGAGATGGGTAAGTTGAATATGCTTGTTCATTTTTTGCCAACAATAGCAACTATTGTATTACCAAAAGGAATTGTGGTATTACAGGCAATGTATTTTATACTGGCACTACCAGCGCATGTCTTGATAAATGCGGCATTGTATAGTAGCCATTCACAAGATGTCTAGTGAAACCCTTCCCCTGGGACATGTATGTGTCAATTTGCCCGTATTCTTATCCTTGCCATTGGGCAACATCCTTTCATCTTGCAGCTTCTTGAGCACAGGTCCTTGCAACCTGCCCTCCTCCTTCATCATGAGTGGCTGAATGATGACGGGATTTGTTCATAGCTAAGAACAGTCAAAAGTGGTGAAATATAAAGCAAGGACCAGGCAATAAGTAAAAAGAACATGCAAACGGTGAACATCACTTTTGACAGTATGTGCAGATAGGTGGTACAACTGTATGCATTAAAAAACCCAATGCCGATTTTAAAGCGAGTTTGTGATTATGCTTTTTTTTTTTTTTTCTTTCATAAATCCTGTGCTGAGAATCCTGCTCCAAGCACTCTCTCGCACTCTCTCCTATACCATAGAGATCTCTTATCATCATGAAATGCTAAAATGGAGTATATTCGTGAGACCAAATGGGTTGGGGTCGAATCTTGCTCTAAGATCGATTTGAATCTCGTGAATTAACTTCTAAGAGCCGAAGGAGGTGAAAAAGATGAGACTCCGTTGCAAGTATTCGAACCATGGAATCCGAATATTTGGGTAACGTGAGCAGAAGTCTGTAATGGGAGGGAGGGAGCATGCACCCAGAAAGGTCTCTTGGACTCTTGGTCTAAGGCCCGAAGTCCAGACCAGGAATCTGCACTTCATGACCACCAGCGGGAAGTATGAGTTGTCAAACATTGGGGTCAAAGGGCCCCAGTGACTTGAGAGTTTGAATTTTTGATTCACTCCGTTGTGGCCCCCACTGGTCGGGACGCTACGTAGGGATACTGAGCGCTTCAAGGGAGACAGGAGAGAGTGCAGTGAGGGACTGGAAAGGAACGGCAGGACCGAGGGTCTTAAGTGAGTCATCCCAGGTCCCTGGTGACTACTCATGCCAGAACTCTATTTATATATTGCTTATTTGGACTGAGCTCCCACTCTATAATTTTTTTTCCCATGTTCCACTTTTTCCTTAGTTTGGTAGCCACACTTGGACACCATTGTTAGATCCTAGTACACACCAGTTCATCGTTTTTAATTACACCTAGGACATATAAATCCATCCACATCACACTATTTCATCAGGGCATAGTGTTAGGACTTGGCAGTGGAGACTCCTTGAAGTGGGTGCCAAGCTTGATCTTTAGTGGCTACTAATGAGACTAAGTTCTCCGGTTTCCATATATAGCACAGGGCAGTTTCTGCATTACACATTTACATTATACTCATAGATCTTCTTCTTTTTGGTGCCACTCATTCATCCACATTTAATCATGAATATAGTAGTGTCGCGGCGGTTCACTAGTCTGTAAGTATATATTTTTTCTGCCAGCACCTACACCTGTGGTGACACCAGTCTTAACTCTATTTATACTCATGCCAGAACGACCCGAAAGACTGTACCATCTGTGACCTGTCTGAAGTACTGCCAGTAAACCCGTGCAGAGTTAAAGACTGTGGGGTCCTCCCTGCAGCAGATCCACCCACGGTCCTACCCTAGGGTGTGTGTGAATGAGTGTTGTGAGGGTCCCTTATGCAACATCCAAATTCCCAAGTCACTGGGATACTACACACACTTATATGGGTGCATTACCCCTACGTGGCGTCCCGACCAGTGGGGCGCCACATTGTCCCATGTCTGCAAGATATCACGTGTCAAGACTGGTAAAGATATACTACCAGGTTATTTACTTTTAATAATCCATTTAGGTTAAAAGCCCATTGTGAAGTGGCACCATATCGTGATCAACCAATCGCACGCAAAAATAGCATTATACAGTGCCTACAAGTAGTCTTCAACCCCCTGCAGATTTAGCTGGTTGACACATGGGGAATTAACTTGGCATTGTGACATTTGGACTGTAGATCAGCCTGGAAGTGGGAAATGCACTGCAGCCAAAAAGATTTTTAAATTTTTTTTTTTTTTTTTTTTTTTCTTTTCTTTTCTTTTTTTAAGCGTTAAAAGTTAATTCAGAGGGTCATTTATTATTCAACCCCTCAAACCACCAGCATTCTGTTTGGTCCCCCTAAAGTATTAAGAAGTAGTTCAGGCACAAAGAACAATGAGCTTCACATGTGTGGATTAATTATCTCTTTTGCCAGCCTTTTCTGACTATTTAAGACCCTCCCCAAACTTGTGAACAGCACTCATACATGGTCAACATGGGAAAGACTAAAGGAGCATTCCAAGGCCATCAGAGACAAGATCGTGGAGGGTCACAAGGCTGGCAAGGGGTACAAAACCCTTTCCAAGGAGTTGGGCCTACCTGTCTCCACTGTTGGGATCATCATCCGGAAGTGGAAGGCTTATGGAACTACTGTTAGCCCTCCACGGCCTGGACAGCCTTTGAAAGTTTCCTCCCGTGCCGAGGCCGGGCTTGGTCGAAGAGTCAAGGCTAACCCAAGGACAACAAGGAAGGAGCTCCGGGAAGATCTCATGGCAGTGGGGACATTTGTTTCAGTCAATACCATAAGTAACGTACTCCACCGCAATGGTCTCCGTTCCAGACGAGCCCGTAAGGTACCTTTACTTTCAAAGCGTCATGTCAAGGCTCGTCTACAGTGCTCATGATCACTTGGAGGACTCTGAGACAGACTGATTCAAGGTTCTATGGTCTGATGAGACCAAGATCGAGATCTTTGGTGCCAACCACACACGTGACGTTTGGAGACTGGATGGCACTGCATAAGACCCCAAGAATACCATCCCTACAGTCAAGCATGGTGGTGGCAGCATCATGCTGTGGGGCTGTTTCTCAGCCAAGGGGCCTGGCCATCTGGTCCGCATCCATGGGAAGATGGATAGCACGGCCTACCTGGAGATTTTGGCCAAGAACCTCCGCTCCTCCATCAAGGATCTTAAGATGGGTCGTAATTTCATCTTCCAACAAGACAACGACCCAAAGCACACAGCCAAGAAAACCAAGGCCTGGTTCAAGAGGGAAAAAATCAAGGTGATGGAGTGGCCTAGTCAGTCTCCTGACCTTAACCCAATTGAAAACTTGTGGAAGGAACTCAAGATTAAAGTCCACATGAGACACCCAAAGAACCTAGATAACTTGGAGAAGATCTGCATGGAGGAGTGGGCCAAGATAACTCCAGAGACCTGTGCCGGCCTGATCAGGTCTTATAAAAGACTATTATTAGCTGTAATTGCAAACAAGGGTTATTCCACAAAATATTAAACCTAGGGGTTGAATAATAATTGACCCACACTTTTATGTTTAAAATTTATTAAAATTCAACTGAGCAACATAACTTTTTGGTTTGTAAGATTTATGCTTCTACTCTCGTTTGCAGTTTGAAGGCTTTAACTTATTTGCATCTTATCAAACCACCTAAGGGTGTGTGCCCACATGCCGGGTTTGTGCCGGTGGGCGGCTGGGCGGACCCGCCAGGAAGCTCTGCAGGCGTCCACCGGCTTCCTGGCGGGTATGTGCGGCGGGTGACGGCGGGTGCAGGGCGGTGCCGGGCGGGTGCACAGCGGGTTAGCGGCGGCGGTTCTGCAGCGGCTGGAAGCAGCACATGATTCAGCTTGCAGCCGCTGCAGAACCGGCTGGTTTATTGAACATGCTCATTCGTTGCTAACCCGCTGGGAACCCAGCGGGTTAGCAACAGATGAGCATGTGTAAACCGCCGCTGTGTGCACAGCGGGTGTCGGTTTACATAGGTTTTAATGTTAATCCAAACGCCGGTTTGGATTAACATAAATTAACATAAAACTTATGTAAACCGACCGGCGGTTTACACAGCTAAACTGACCCTAACCCGGCATGTGGGCACACACCCTAAGGGTGTGTGCCCACATGCCGGGTTTGTGCCGGTGGGCGGCTGGGCGGACCCGCCAGGAAGCTCTGCAGGCGTCCACCGGCTTCCTGGCGGGTATGTGCGGCGAGTGCCGGGCGGGTGCACAGCGGGTTAGCGGCGGCGGTTCTGCAGCGGCTGGAAACAGCACATGATTCTGCTTGCAGCCGCTGCAGAACCGGCCGGTTTATAGAACATGCACATTCGTTGCTAACCCGCTGGGAACCCAGCGGGTTAGCAACAGATGAGCATGTGTAAACCGCCGGTGTGTGCACAGCGGGTGTCGGTTTACATAGGTTTTAATGTTAATCCAAACGCCGGTTTGGATTAACATAAATTTACATACAACTTATGTAAACCGACCGGCGGTTTACACCGCTAAACCGACCCTAACCCGGCATGTGGGCACACACCCTAAATCTGCAGGGGGTTGAAGACTACTTGTAGGCACTGTATAACCAGACAAGAAGCATGCATAAACAATTGGGATCAACAGTGTAGTCTTTAAATCAAAGAAATTTTAATGAATACAAAAGGACATGGAAATACACAAATTGTTTCTTTTGCACCCTTAACACAAGATAGTATAATGGAGTGGAATTTCTTAAGGTACCATCACACACCGCCATATCGCTGGCAATTCCTGAATTCGGCGATGTGGAAACCACATTGCATGTGCGTAGTGGCATGTGACTGGGCGATTCTACGGCGAGAAATCGCTGGTGGAGCGTCGCCTGATTGCCCTGCACTGCAGTGAAATCAGGCGCTATCCACCAGGCGATTTCAGCGGATCGTGCCATGTGACAGGGCGATAGTGACGTACACAGCAATCCTGAAATAAATCCCGTAGGCGTGCTAGGATGTTGTTTTTTTTCGTGCCGCATCTGCGGCGATTGGTGAGTGATACTGCGTTCCAATTGGCCGTGTCCAAGGTGCCTTATTTGATGACCCATGCGTTCACGCAAGGCTCACCAAAAGGAAAGCAGTGATTGTGTGTTTCACCGCGCCCCTATCACGCCCCTATCAAAACAGTATGCCTACATCGCTGCTACGATTGTGGCGTGTGACACGGCGATGTGTGAAGGGAAGATCACTTTCAGTCTCAGGCGATTTTCGGAACGCAGGATCGCCGAAGATCGCACGCGAGATCACTACGTGTGACAGTTCCACAGCGTTCAAAAAAAGTGCCCGAAACGTACGCGCTCACATCAAATTGCCAGCGATATGGAAGCCATATCGCGGCGTTTGATGGTACCTTAAGTGCAACCAAGGGCAATCATAGACCCAAAGAAAAAAACTAGGTCAGTGTGGTGAGTTATATAGGATCAAGGAGAGGAGTAATAGCCAAATCCGGGCTACATTTGTAGAGAGGTTGTATATCTGAGGCGGCCATCACACGCATCAATTTCTTGAACGATATCGCTTAAGCGATCTGCTGTTTGATCGCTTAAGCAATATCGTTTGTGCATCGCTGCGTGTAGTCAAGCGATTTTACAATGTAAAATTGCTTGATTGTTTGATCGCAGATTTGTGAGCAGGAGCTCAAATCAAGCGATAATCGCTTGATCAATCTGCATCATCGTGGTGTTTGACACCACGATGATCCATCTCCCAGCGGCTGAGCCTATGCTGGGAGATGGTATCTATGGTAAACGTCTGGTTACTAAGCGCAGCGCGGCGCCTAGTAACCCGATGTGTACCATAGTTACCAGCGATCTCGCTGGTCCACATCGCTGGTGGGTCTGCCTGTGTGACAGCTCACCAGCGATGTGAACGATATTGTTAGCGATCGCGCGTGCATGTGATCGCTAACCATATCACTCACAAAATTGATGCGTTGTGACGGCCGCCTTACAAAAGTGTCAACAATAATAAATTGCCCTTGTCACCTATGGAGAAGAAGAAGGGGGAATTATATAACACCCTAGCAGTAAAGAGAAAAGAAACATGAGAAAGAGCATGATCCATATTGACCCAAATCGTTATAGAGCCATGAGTGGCAGGCAGCAGCCAGTGGGAAAGATCCCCACACCCAACTCGTATCGCCCCTAGTATGGGGCTTTCTCAGGGATCAGAGGGGTCGATTCCCCTCCATATTACGATCTTGTGTTAAGGGTGGAAAATCAACCATTTGTGAGGATATATATTTGTGATAACCTTGAACATCTCTGATAGATTTATTTCCCCTAAACCGTCGGTGAAATGGGAGATATTGTTATATTGAAAATGAGCTATGTTATGATCATGTTTTGTATGTATCCAATCCCAACCATTGAAGCCGCAGTGGTTTGAAGGACATATTAGTCTCTGCCCTTCTTTGAGATAAGAAGAGCAAGAGAGTAAAAAAGCCTACCAAGGAGCAGGCAGAGTCCTCAAACCTGTCGAAGACAAGCACCTGAATATGACTTGACGGAACCGTCAAGTTTATCCAGTCACACTTGTAATACAAGTGACCCTAAGTAAAAGGTAACCTTGCAAAGTGACTCGAAAGACTCCTGGGGAAAATTTCTACCTGGGGGTTCCACAAAACCCATAAACGTTACAACAGGTCCTAAAACCTAAGCCACCCACCCCCAGCACCCTGCAAAAACAGCGGAACTGAGAACATAGAAGTAGCAACATGAATTGTCAGTCCACCAGCTTCTCCAACGGCTCCAACATCTACCTGACCCTGGTTGAACCCGTAGACAAAGTACATCAACTATATTCAAATAACAGTGGGTCTCGGGCGACTATCATATTGTAATAAACTGAAGCCTAAGACATCCGGACCTTGCACAAATGAATAATATTACATATAAGATAATCATTGCTCAACTGTTCGAGGCCAATCCGTAATGGAGAGTTAAGGCAGGTCCAGACCCTCCCGGGTCCAGGGGGGCCCTAAGGATAAAAGTCACTTGTTGGTTACGAACTTGGAGTTGAAAAGGGAACCCCCAGGAGAATATTATATTTCTCTCCCTCAGAGCATCTAAGACTGGCCTGAGTGCTCTCCTTTTTGAGAGTGTTGCACGGGACAGGTCAGCCATGAAGTGGATTTCAGCCCCATCAAAATCTACGGGGCCATTGAGAAGAGCCTGCTTCATGATTTCTTCTTTGAGATGGTATTGGTGTACACGATAGATCACATCTCGCAGGTTATTGACATCCACCGATCTCGGTCTCAAGGCACAATGGGCTCTGGCAAACAAAATGGCACTATCTTGGAGTCTGCCAAGCAAGGTGTTAAAAAGGCCCTGAAGTGTCAGATTTGAGGACCCCGTAGCTTCAGGTAGCCCCCGGATACAGATATTATTTCAATGGTCTCTATTTTCTGAGTCCTCCATTAAGTTAAACAGGAGGGAGATTTCTTCTGTGTGTTGGTCCAGGGTTCTCTAAAATCCAGCCTGCGTTTCAAGTTGAAAAGTGTTAGAGGTCTCTAGGAGGGTCACCCTTTCTGTGACTTGTGATATCGAAGTACTAAGGCCATGTATTTCGGCCCTACACAGATCTTCTAAGCTGGAGATGTAGCCCTCCATGTCAGCCTTTGTGGGCATTGCACTCATCTGTGATCTCCAGCATTGTATTGGGTGTCTGCAATGTGGCTGCTGCAGTAGAACCAGAGGCAATATTAGAAGGTTGGATGGTTGCCACCAATACATTAGCATGTACATTAGGGAGACCTTTTTGGGGACCACTGGAAATTGTGAGTCATTGTCCGTTTAACCCGAGGTGTGGGAAGATGTAGAACTTGCTGCCTCCGTCATATACCTCGGAATACCCTGCTCTCTACCGCCTGATGTGACATGGCCGATAGGGCATGGGGATGGGAAGCCTTCCTACTCTTAAGCCTCATGTTATCAGGTCTTTATGCTGTTAACAAGTTCAGCAATAGGCCACCAAATATAGCCTGAGGGCCAGGTTAGAGACACTGCCAGTCCCAGCAAAATGAGTGGGGTTGGTGCTACCCAATTCCAACACCTGCACCCTGGTCAGACCAGCTTCCTCTCTCAGCAGCCCCAAGTCAGTCCTGTATCACTGGTGTTGTTTAGTCTCTGTAGTTGGCCTCTCCTCCACACCCCCTTAAAATGGCTCATCTGAGAAATTAATAAGCGGGTCACAATGGAAATTGGTACTTAGCTGGGATGTTCTTCTGTGGTAAGTCCTCAGTGCCCAAGCAGCCAGAGATTCCGTGCCTGCGATTTTGATGCTCTCTGCTCAATTCCAGTCACAGCTTCTGGTTCCTCTGCCTGTCTCCCACCCCAGTTCCTCAGCGGCACCAAGGAGAGCGAGCACTTAGCGGCTTACGTGGAGGAGCACTACTCCAGTGTGCTGCTCCGGTGCCCGCACACTAATTCGGCAAAGGTGCTGGCTGTAGTTCAGTGTTGGGCACAGGGGGCTGAGAGATGGCAGGAGGGGCTCCTCACCATGCTGCCGCAGCCATCATATTCCCGCATCGTCTTCTCCTGTTCCGGGAACATGGGGCTGCCAGATGTCACCTGCATCTCCCCGGGTCAGATGTGGGGGATCCCGGCAGCAGGAAAGTGAAGGCCCTGATCCTGTTGCCTGCAAATATCTGCAGTAGGAAGAGTCCCAGGCGGGTGAATCCCCAGGGTCTGCGGAGCTCTACAGGATGCGTACACTTGGCACCATTGCTAGGCCACTCCCTTGTGACTATGCTTTTGTTGTGAACAGCATAATGTAAGGGTAGAGACTATGATTTTTATATTGGGTCACTTTTTGCTGTAGCTTTGGTAAAACTGTTTTATGTGCTGCAGCTCTTCCAACTCTTTGTGTTGAACTCCTGCTATGTAGTCCTCGATATTCAGGAGCACTTGCTATTCTATCTCCACTTATGATTGGCAGCTGTCTGCCTATGCACAGTGCAGGCAGAAAATTGTCAATGGTGTGGTTTTACATCAATGCAACGACTGACAGAAAACAGTGATGTAACTGCAGCAAAGTGCCCAGGAAGTGACTGATCTACAGCGCCCCATCTGGTTGGAATGGAAATGAACTCCTTTCAGATGGTTCTTTGCAGAATGCTGTTCTCAGGATCAGTGGCGGTCCCAGCAGTCAGGACCCCGAAAGATAAATAACTTCTTTTCTATCCTGACAATAGGGGTACAACACCTTTAAGTAACAGTCCATTCTTCATGCACTCTTAGACTATGTTCACACTGGGCGTTTTTGATCAATTTCTGGTGCTGCATGTTTTTTTATTTATTTTTTAAACTGCACCAAAAACTGATCGGCCTAAAACGTCTGCCAGCAAAATTAATGTGATTTTCAATTTCATGCATCTCTAATATCCAATTACTTACCCTCCCTGCGATCCCACAGTGTTCCCCAGTGATGTCTTCCTCCCGGGCATCAACAAGTCCTGTCTGTGAGTATTAGTACAGTACTTTAGGATCTGTGCACCATGTGACTGACCATGTGACTCAGTCACATGGTGAAAAGGTCCTAAAGTACCGTACTACTCACAGACAGGACCTGTTGATGCCCGGGAGTAGGACTTCACCGGGGATCACTGTGGGATAGTGGGAAGGTTAAGACAGTGTATGTATGTCTCTTTGTCTGTGTGTCTCTGTGCTGCTTTTTTGTTCTGTTTTCAGGGGACACAGACAGACAAACAGATTATGCTTTTTTTCCATAAAGAGTATCTGTTTTTGGTGCAGAACCTGCACTCAAAACTGATCAATAAAGAACAAGCACAAACACTGGGTCTGAACTTAGCCTAATTGTAAGTGTGGATGGGAACTGTTCTGCTGAAAAAGAACCCTTTTCTAAAAATAATAATAAAAAAAAAAAATTTTCCCCTGTATTTTTTTTTACCATTCTGTTCAGCCATTGTTATGTTAAATTTGTATGTTCTCGTATACTTTTAAATAGCAGAATGGTAAATGGCCAATATAGCTTCAGTTAGAAATATCACCTATCATGAAGGATAATACGTTGGTTATTAATCAACTTTTTTTGAGGTTTGGTTTTTAATTAGCATTTGTTGTATGTTACTTTCAGCTTGTTGGTTGAGCGGGATCATCTGACCTTCCCAATTTCGGCTTCAGATGATAGGTGATATGAAATCATCCGGTTTCGTGGCACCCATCATCATGAGGGACTTGTGCTTCACTCACACATTAAATTCTATCCCCTTCCATATAGAGTTGGGGATAGGGTTGTGTGTACTCTAGGAGTACTACTACACCCACTGTTTACTACACTGTCTTTCAGAAGAAATTCTCCTTCATTTGTTTGAGTCGTCGTCATTTTCCTATGACAAGCTGGCTCTTCTTCATCCACAATGTGAGATAGTTTTTGGGCTATGTAATAGACACTGGTAACCAAATTGCATATCTAGAAAAGTTGTGGTTGCATAGCATGGTAGCGGTGTGAAGGGTCCAAAAATACATTGATAAGAATATCTTTATTGCATTAAAATGGGTATATAAGGGAAAAACAAGGAAAAATATGTGCAAGGAGAAAAGATAAACCAACTCCCCCTCCCTGCCATACACACATGCACACAAAAATAAAAGACCAGTACACAATCAGGATAGTACAATAGGAAAGTATAGCCGACAGTCATGACTACTAAAAACATAACAAACTCCCATGTCTAAGGTCGATGCCGAACAATAGGATATGAAGCAAAGCTCCGGGGTTTTCCACCGAGTCCTGAAAGGAAAGATCCAAATTTGCTGTTGAATAAAGCAAACAAGGTTATGTGGCTGAGGAAACCAGAGTAAGAGAAGAATGGAAAGGGATATGGTGCTGTCTGGCTGATCATGTGTGTGATATATATATAAATTTCAGCACTGCCACAAAATGTCCGGCTTACATCATTTTAGTGATTTTTCTCAATAGATCAGGAGAAAATGTTAACTAGGACAAGAAAGCTGTTATCACTCTGCAATGCTGATTGAATTATACAACCTCTGGCAAAAATTATGGAATCACCTGGCTCGGAGGATGTCCATTCAGTTGTTTCATTTTGTAGAAAAAAAGCAGATCATAGACATGGCACAAAACTAAAGTCATTTCAAATGGCAACTCTCTGCCTTGAAGAAACACTAAAAGAAATCTTGAAAAAAAAAAAATGTGCTAGCCAGTAATGTTAACTTTTGTAGACCAAGCAGGGGGAAAAATTATGGAATCACTCAATTCTGAGGAAAAAATGATAGAATCATGACAAACAAAACACTCAAATACGTTACTAGTATTTTGTTGCACCATCTCTGGCTTTTATAACAGCTTGCAGTCTCTGAGGCATGGACTTAAAGAGTGACAAACAGTACTCTTCATCAATCTGGCTCCAACTTTCTCTGATTGCTGTTGCCAGATCAGCTTTGCAGGTTGGAGCCTTGTCATGGACCATTTTCTTCAACTTCCACCAGAGATTTTCAATTGGATTGAGAGCCGGACTATTTGCAAGCGATGACATTGACCTTATGTGTCTTCTTTCAAGGAATGTTTTCACAGTTTTTGCTCTGTGGCAGGATGCATTATCATCTTGAGAAATGATTTCATCATCCCCAAACATCCTTTTAATTTATAGGATAAGAAAAGTGTCCAAAACATCAATGTAAACTTGGGAATTTACTGAAGATGTAATGACAGCCATCTCCCCAGTGCCTTTACCTGACATGCAGCCCCATATCATCAATGACTGTGGAAATTTGCATGATCTCTTCAGGCAGTCATCTTCATAAATCTCATTGGAACGACACCAAACAAAAGTTCCAGCATCATCATCTTGCCCAATGCAGATTCGCGATTCACCACTGAATATGACTTTAATCCAGTCATCCACAGTCCACGATTGCTTTCCCTTATCCCATTGTAACCTTGTTTTTTTCTGTTTGTGTTAATGATTGCTTTTGTTTAGCTTTTCTGTATGTAAATCCCATTTCGTTTAGGTGGTTTCTTACAGTTCGGTCACAGACATTGACACCAGTTTCCTTCCATTCGTTCCTCATTTGTTTTTTTGTGCATTTCCTGTTTTGTAGACATATTCCTTTAAGTTTCCGGTCTTGACGCTTTGCTGTCTTCCTTGGTCTACCAGTATGTTTCCCTTTAACACTCTTTCCATGTTGTTTGTATTTGGACCAGATGTTAGACACAGCTGACTGTGAACAACCAACAACTTTTGCAACATTGCGTGTTGATTTACCCTCGTTTAAGAGTTTGATAATCCTCTCCTTTGTTTCAATTGACATCTCGTGTTTGAGCCATGATTCATGTCAGTCCATTTGGTGCAACAGCTCTCCAAGGTGTGATCACTCCATTTTAGATGCAGACTAATGAGCAGATCATATTTGATGAAGGTGTTAGTTTTGGGAATGAAAATTTACAGGGTGATTCCATAATTTTTACCTCAGAATTGAGTTATTCCATAATTTTTCCCATGCTTGGTCCACAAAAGTAACAGTTACTGGCTAGCACATTTTTTTTTTTCAAGATTTCTTTTAGTGTTTCTTCAAGGCAGAGAGTTGCCATTTGAAATGACTTTAGTTTTGTGCCATGTCTGTGATCTGCTTTTTTTTCTACAAAATTAAACAACTGAATTGACATCCTCCGAGCCACATCCTCCGAGCCAGGTGATTCCATAATATTTGCATGGGGTAGTACAAGCAGACTGGTTACTTTAAAATGAGTCTGGTACTTGAAATACAGGTGCATCTCAATAAATATGAATATCATCAAAAGATAATTTATTTCAGTAATTCAATACTAAAAATTATCTCATACATTATATATAGTCATTACAAACAGTGATCTATTTTAAGTGTTTATTTCTGTAAGTGTTGATGATTATGGCTTACAGACAGTGAAAACCCAAAAGTCATTACCATATCTCAGAAAATTAGAATATTATATAAGACCAACTGAAAAATGATTTTTAAACCATAAATGTTGGCCTACTGGAAAGTATGTATTCAATACTTTGACGGGGCCCCTTTTGCATGAATTACTGCATCAATGCGGCATGGCTTGGAGGTGATCAGCCTGCGGCAAAGCTGAGGTGTTATGGAAGCTCAGGTTGCTTTGATAGCAGCCTTCAGCTCGTCTGCATTGTTGGGTCTGGTGTCTTTCATCTTCCTCTCGACAATCTTCATAGTTTCTCTATGGGGTGTAGGTTATACGAGTTTGCTGGCCAATCAAGCACAGTGATCTGTGGTTATTATACCAGATATTGGTACTTTTGGCAGTGTGGACAGGTGCCAAGTCCTGCTGGAAAATGAAATTTCCATCCCATAAAAGCTTGTTAGCATAGGGAAGCATGAAGTGCTCTAAAATATCCTGGTAGACGGCAGCACCAGCTTTTGTCTTGATAAATCACAGTGGACCTACCCCAACAGATGACATGGCTCCCCAAGCTATCACTGATTGTGGAAAGGTCACACAAGACCTCAAGCAGGTTGGATTGTGGCCTCTTCACTCTACCTCCAGACTCTGAGACCTGGATTTCCAAATGAAATGCAAAATTTACTTTCACCTGAAAACAACACCTTGGATCACTGTCCAACAGTCCAGTTCTTTTTCTATTTGGCCCAGATAAGACGCTTCTTGCTTTCTCTATTGGTCATGAGTGGCTTGACACAAGGAATACGACAGTTGTAGCCCATGTCCTGGATACAGCTGTGTATGCTGGCTCTTGAAGCAGTGACTTCAGCAGCAGTCCACTCCTTGTGAATCTTCCTCAAACGTTTGAATGGCCTTTTCTTAACCCATTACTTGCCAAATTAGCAATTTTCCTTTTCGAAAATTGGTGTATGAAAGCTCTCTGGTTTGAAGAATATTCAATTAAAAATGATAATGACATGACTTCCTGTTTTGAAAACATTCATTTTAAAAACGCAACACAAAAACTTGGACCTAATTATAAAATCTTAGTTGCTAGAGGCGTCCCAAAAAAAGGACATAGGATTGTTAACCCATTATCTACCATTCAAGGCTGTGGTTATCGTTGTTGCTTGTGCACCTTTTTCTTCCACACTTTTTTCCTTCCACTTAACTTTCCATTAATATGCTTGGATGCAGCACTCTGTGAACAGCCATCTTAATTAGCAATGACCTTTTGTGGCTTACCCTCCTTGTGGAGTGTGTTAATGACTGCCTTCTGGACATCTGTCAAGTCAGCAGTCTTCCCCATGATTGTGTAGAATACTGAACCAGACTAAAGGACCATTTTAAATGCTGAGTAAGCCTTTGCAGATGTTTTGTGTTAATTATTTTAATTTTCTGAGATAATGACTTTTGGGTTTTCATTGACCGTAAACCATAATCCTCAACATTAACACAAATAAAGAATTGAAATACTCTGTTTGTAATTGAGACTCTATATTATATGTATTTCACTTTTTGTATTGAAGTACTGAAATAAATGATATTTTTGATGAAATCCTAATTTATTGAGAAGCACTTGTAATTGTCTTCTGTTGGATGGTTACTTCAAAGTAAATGCGTGCAGTCATCATTGGTTTACATTAAAAGGGTTTTACAGGCAGGACACATGTTCATATGCACACACAAAGTGAGCTGAAGGATTTGGGAGGATGGCCTTGTGACAAGAAGGCAGCAAAGAAGCAACTCCTCCCCAAGAAAAATATGACTAAGGCTTCTTTGACATCTGTGATTATTTTAATTCGCCGGATCTGACCTACGGTGTGGATCGCTACCACATCGTGAAGTGATCGCTGGTGAGCGGTCACATAGGCAGACTCACCAGCGCCATCGTGGAAAAGAATAAAATATTCTTTCCACGATGTCTAGCTCCCGCATCAAGGCTGCGGTAAGCGGGAGTGATACGTGTTACACACAATGATATCGTTTCGCCATCGCTGCAACGTCACCAAACCAGTGATGTTGCAAGGATATTGTTCACGATATCTTTGTGTGTAACGGGCTCTTATGTGTCTTGTGAATAAACATTGACATTACTGGGCCATGATCAGGAAATTTCCCAGATCTCATTCCCATTGACAACATGTGGTCAATCCTTAGGTAGACAAACAAATACACAAAAATTGTGATAAACTCCCAAGTACTGATTAGGTAAGAATGGGTTGTGATTATTCAGGATGCAGCAGACTTTGTGAGAACCAAAATTTGTATCAGTCTGTAAATTTGTTAATGGGAATCTGTCAGATTGTTTTTGCCCCCAGACCTATCACTACCTGTCCCTGCACCTTCCTAGTACATCTCTAGCCATCCCCGTCTGACCTAAATCTGTACTATAATGGTTGTAAAAATTAGTTTGTCATTTACTTGTCCATATGCTTATTAGGCATCTTGACTACTGTATGTAGTCACTGTGGGTGTTCTACGGGGCTCCATCTCTCCCCTCCCTGCATGTTTATCATGCCCCGGTGGGCGTGATAATAGAATTCCCTGGTGCTTTCCCAGCTCTGTCAGACTGAGGGCTTCTGAGCATGCACACTGCGTGTCATGAAGCCAGACATACACCTCACAAGTAACACCAATGCTCAGGTGGGGAAATGACGGTGCAGCGGCGCCCTACAAACAAGGAGATTGAGGAGCCGGTAACACACATAAGAATTCTATTATATTGCCCACTGGGGCAGGATAAACATGCAGCGAGGGTAAAGATGAAGCCCTGGAGAATGCCCAGAGTAACTACATAACGTAGTCAAGATGCCTAACTAGAATAC
Source organism: Allobates femoralis (assembly GCA_033576535.1). Classification (NCBI taxonomy): domain Eukaryota; kingdom Metazoa; phylum Chordata; class Amphibia; order Anura; family Aromobatidae; genus Allobates; species Allobates femoralis. Next base: position 223,032,739 of record JARQOC010000005.1, on the reverse strand, counting down.
GGACATGTAAGTGACAAACTAATATTTTACAGCCATTATAGGACAGTTTTAGGTCAGATAGGGAGGGCTAGGGATGTAGAAGAAAGCTGCAGGGACAAGTAGTGATAGGTTTGGGGGCGAAAACAAGCTGACAGGTTCCCTTTATAGAGAAAAAAAATGCTGCAAATTAGGAATTCCTTAAAAAAAAATTAGTGTTAATAGTTTATTTATTAATTAACAAAAGGTAAGGGGAGCAAACATAAAAGAAATTTACCTCAAATCCATATTTGGTGTGTGCACTCATTGCCTTTTAAATGACATGAAAGCATCAAATTTTCTAGGGAAATTGCTCCAAACATCCTGGAGAACTACCCACGTATCTTCTGTGAATGTAGGCTTGCACAAATACTATTGAATGATAGATAATTATCTGCTTGTATTTCTGAGCATTAAGAATGCCATTAATCTTGACCACACTTCCAGTTGCTGAACTGCTGCCCAAAGCTTGCAAGGAGCAGATACTTATTATATTTCTCTTTAGGTTCTTGAGCAAATAAACTGTCTTAAAGGGAACCAACCACCTCAGATCACCCTAATACACAGTTAGTACATGTCCCTGCACCCTAAGGATACGTTTCCAGCACTGTTTTTGTGTAAAATCTTGCATTAGTATAACCGATATAAAGACTTTATAAAGTTACTAGCCTGAATACTTCTGGGCGTATCCCTCCTTCTGTTATACTTCAGGGCTGTGCATCGCATGGCTCGCTCCCCCTCTCTCTGTGCAGAGGAGATAATGATCACGCCCATCAGGGCAGGGCAGCAGGCACGGAGGGAGGGGGAGCGCAGCCATGCAATGCAAAGCCCTGAAGTATAACAGAAGGAGGGATACGCCTGGGGAGCACCTTTAACCTTCCTAGCGTTATTCCCGAGCCTGACTCGGGGTTAACATTCACTACCAGAAGCGTTAACCCCGAGTCAGGCTCGGGCTTACCCGCGTTCGCGGCAGATGCGGTAAAAAAACCGCATCTGCCGCGGTTGCGGCGCGGTTGCGGCGCGGTTGCGGTAATCTGCATAGTAAAGGGAACCAACCACCTCGGATGACCCTCATACACTGTTAATATGTGCCCCTGCAGCCTAGTAAACCATTAGCAGCACTGTTTTTGTGTGAAAAGTGGCTGCAGTAGAAGTGAGATAATGATTTCATAAACTTACATGCCTGCGTACTTGAGGGCGTCTCCCTGTGTGTGCTGGCACTTGTGTGCTGTGCTCATCATGTCTGCTCTCCCCTCCCTTATGCACGCCCCCTCTCAGCCTGCTATACTGTGTGAGGCTGATTGCGTCATGAAGGGGCGGGGCTACCGGGATGCCGCGATTTAGCCCCGCCCCTTTATGACGCAATCAGCCTCACATCACTATAGCAGGCTGAGAGGGGGCGTGCATAAGGGAGGGGGAGAGCAGACATGATGAGCACAGCCCACAAGTCCCAGCACACACAGGGAGACGGCCTCAAGTACGCAGGCATGTAAGTGTATAAAATCATTATCTCACTTCTACTGCAGCCACTTTTCACACAAAAACAGTGCTGCTAATGGTTTACTAGGCTGCAGGGGCACATATTAACAGTGTATGAGGGTCATCCGAGGTGGTTGGTTCCCTTTACTATGCAGATTACCGCAACCGCGCCGCAAGTGCAGCAGCTATGCGGCAAGTGCGGCAGATGCGGTTTTTTTACCGCATCTGCCGCGAACGCGGGTAGCCCGCTTTTAGCAAAAAATTCAAGACCTAAACAGACCGCCAGGGAGGTTAAAGCCAGAGCACCTGCTGCTATTCTTCTGCACTATAGTACCTATATTTTTGTGCATAGTCTAGTCAATTGGCCTTTTTTCCATGTTGAAGGTATGATATTTGCCTGAAATTCTTCCATGAAGACCACTTCTGGCCAAACTTCTCCAAACAGCAGATTGGTGTAGCTTGATCTCACTGATTGCCAGTTCTGAGTTGATGGCACTGCTGGACATCTCCCAGTTTCAATGGTAAGTAAGCACAATGTGTCTTTCATCTGCTGCACTGAATTTCCTTGGCTGACCACCTGGCCTACAGTCCACAGCATTGCCCATCTCTTGGTGTTCTCAATGCTGAGAAACTGATCAGGGAGGCATAAGATTGCCTCCAAATTTATTCTGCACAAGGACCATGACCCCAAATATACAGCCAATGTCATTAAGAACTATCTTCAGTGTAAAGAAGAAGTCAGAGCCCTGATCTCAATCTTGTCGAGTCTGTGTGAGATTTGCACAAGCCTACATCCACACAATATCTGTGGTTAGTTATTCAAGATGTTTGGAGCAACCTCCCTCCTGAGATTAGAAGAATTGATGCTTTGATGCTGTCCTGAAGGCTTTCACAGCAAATATGGATTTTGTTAATTAATAAAAACTAATGAACATGCCTTTTTTAAACATTCAAGCTTTGCCGCAACTTTGCACAAGTTCCTAAAACCTTTGTGTAGTATGAAATGTGTGTATATACGGTATGTATCTATATATAATATATATTTTTTTCTCTTTTTAAATCTGGTTAATGAAGCCAGTAGAAATAATTACTGTATGGTTGCCTTCTGTCTGGAGGCTTTGCAGGTGATGAAGGCAATGTACTGTGTGCCTATCACTAGAAGGCAGACGCAGAATTGCACTGTCACCCTGATACCATAGTATGACCTTGCTGCATTCCTCTAGATAAGTTACTATGGGGCTGACCGCTTTCTTCGAAAATGTCTAGTTTTACTTCTAATTGATCTAGATTACAATGCCAGATCAATAAACTGTAATTCACAATTGATACTTATGATGTCTTTTGTTCTACTCATAACTGGATAAGTCCTATTCCAAAAGTTCTGTTTCTCCATTTGTTAGTTAAAGGGCTCGGCCACTGCATGGCACAAGGTCCGTTATTGTTTGCAGTGGTGACATGGGGTCTGCAGGATGTCACGGCTGAACCTGGGAAGACCCAGGATACTCTAATTAATGATGGGGATCAAATGGATGGTATTTCATCAGCATTAGTGGCTGTGGGTAGTTTTCAAAATGAATGTTGGAAATACCTTTAATGCTAAATTTCCCTGGCTCAAAAAAAAAGAATGTTAACCAAGATCTTATATTGATGTCCTTTTGTATTCATTTTTTTATTTTTTATTTAAAGCATTGATGGACTTAAAATAAAAATGGTGGCATGCTTGCCTTCCAGTGCTCCCGCATATCCAGTGTCTGAGCTGCCTCTACAAGCGATGCCTGTTTTGTTCAGAATTCACGGCACTTTCAGAGACCCATCCATTGACATGCTCTTCTAGTCATCTGACTACAGGCTGCAGCAATCCAGTGAACAGCAGGCATCGCTCAGAGATGGCAAAGGCTTGTGGAGCGACCTGCAGTGTATCCAAGTGGGGCTGGAATGGCAAGTATGCCACTTGTTTTTACTTTAAGTTGATCCATACCGTAATTTGTTTTTATTCTTCATTGGACAACTTTTTTAAAGGGTCAACCCTTTTGTGCTTATTAAACTAAAACTTAATAAACTTTCTCGCCCTTTAATGCTAATTCATACATTCGGGTCAGATGGGTCTTCATTCTGTGCGGTCCTCAACACCTCTGTGATCTTCCTCCGCCTCTTCATTCTTCTCAGCGCTTCCTCTTCTCAGGTCCGGCACCTACACAGATCTCTCTCGGCTCGTGCAGGCACCCTGAGTTCTGCTCTACTATGGACAGAGCACCTGACTGCATTACGCCTGTGCGAGCTGCATTACAGCTCCGGTTCACATAGGCTTAATGCAATCAGACCCTATGCCCAAGGTAGGGTATGAGTTAGTATACAGGGCAGGAAAGTTTATAAAGTTGTTTGTTCAGTGTATGGGAGGTGATAGGGGGATATGAGACACCTTCATAAAATGCAGCATAGGTGCTGCTGAAGCTGGCACTTTTTTTTCACCACTCGAGTGGTGCTTTAAATGCAAGTCCCGCAACCCCTATCTCATCCTTCCAGCAGCTTCACCCACCATCACCGTTGCTCCATCGGGCTCCAGCTAAAAATGACCTGCCAGCATGTTCCAGTGTTTCCTGGAGCCCACGCCAGAGGGCACTTTTCATTACATCTCTGTGAAAGTCTTGTTCTGCCTAACTATGGCTCTCGTAGACTTGTATTGAGCTCTTGTGATGTAACTTCTGACTTCCGGGACCATTAAGAAGTTATGGGCACAAGATGGCAAGATCAGTAAGAGATGAAGACATTGGAAGTGTGTATATGAGGGGGAGCAGGGGACAAAATACTGGAGTGATGCTTTAAGGAAAACCGTTACCATTGGCTATTGTGGGTTTTAAACACCTGTCCTCATTAATAGTTTAATGACATGGAATATTTTTACTAATTTAATAAAAATTAACCATTCTTATTTAATTTTTTTTTATTCTTCTAGCTATATGGGCATTGGGCTATCCACACAGGGCGTCAATCTGAACAGACTCCCAGGTACATTGCCATGTTTAATCAGTATAATACGTTTGTATGTGTTATGAGGAATAGCCATGACTTCACAGGTAAAATGATTAATTCATAGCTTGACATATACTTGTGTAATTCTTCAAGCATCTGACTTACCGGCCCTATAGCTCCCACCCCAACACCAAGCCCTTCTTTCACTTACTGCTGTTTTGTAGGATCCACTAACATGTAAATGTACAGAGGAGAGGCAGATATGACTGAACTGACACCCCTCGTATTATAAAAAACAGGTTCCATAATAATTTTGGGAATAAAGTGCTATTGAAAGGATGTAATACCCCTTCTTAAAGGAGTATTCTAGCCTATATAAACTTATCACATGTCAGCTAGAAAACTTGGACTCACATTAAATGACAGAACTTGGGACTTGTGTCCCTCATCCTTCATGGTTCTTTCATTGCTATTCTTCCCTGATTGCAAGACCCTGAATGGAGCAGCAATGCTCATGAGCGAGAAGGCGCTTTACTTAACAGAGAGGCCCTGCAAGAACAGCGGACACAAGTCCATCCGGCAGTCAGGGCTGGGGCAGAAACATCTCTAACACATATATAAAAATATGAGAATATAGTTTATAAAAATCAGAATACTTCTTTAAATAGGGCCATCCAAACGTTTTAAATAGGTCAAATGTAACGAAAAAAAATCAATCATCCTCTGCTTTTGTTATTAATAATTGTTTATTATTATTCTAATGAAACATTACTGATATCGGGAAATATTAATTGCGCCTATTTAGTAATATTTTTCTTTTTCTTTCCTTTTGCTTTTCACTTTGGGAACAAAAAGGTTGGGATAAGCATTCCTATGGATATCATGGAGATGACGGACATTCATTTTGCTCTTCTGGAACTGGACAACCTTATGGACCGACTTTTACAACCGGCGACGTCATTGGATGCTGTGTTAACCTAATCGATAATACTTGCTTCTATACTAAAAATGGCCACAGCCTAGGTAAATAAGCCAATATTCCTGTGCTATGTGCTGGGACACACTATATGTAGAACAGCAGTGAGGAGGCTTGAATGGAGTCCATTCAGTGATTGCTAATGGCAGTCTTAGTGGAAGAATACTTTCATTATTTCACCCCCCAATCACTTATTCTTTGAATATAGAGATGTGTGTTCGTCCAGCAGACATTTCGACACTCCTGACAAACTGCTCCGGCCATTGGTTGCTCAGTGGGTGGGTGGTGGTATTTAGATTTCAGAGGAGGCACAAAGGAGGATTCAGTTTTTTTTTTTTTCCAGGTTTGCAAAACATTTATGTGAATGTCATTGTTTGTGTGGTACTAATATCCTAGAAATCTATTTTTCACTAATTTAATTTCTTCTTACTTTTTCTTCCATTTAACAGGAATTGCATTCACAGATCTTCCGGTAAGTTTTTTTTCTAGTAAAGTTCTTACACCAGCGGGGGCATTTCTACCATCACAACTCTTTATGATCAGAAATGTTTTGGGATATTTTTGGTGTAAGAGGAAAGATAGCACAAACGGATTTCCCTTTGTTTTATAGTATTTATGTAATTTCTGTGTAGTAGTTTTTATTATTTATTAGCAGTTTTATATAATCTAGCTCAGCCAAATATGGCATTGATGACATTGTCACAGGTCCTGCTGCACCTCTATGATGCTGCCTGTTTATGATTGGTCACTGTCCTACAGGTGGCAGAAGTACACATCCCCAGGCAACCATTAACCCCTTCATGACCCTGGAATTTTTCATTTTTGTTCTTTGCTCCCCTGCTTTCAAGAGCCATAACTGTTTTTTATTTTTCCATCAATATAGACACATGACGACTTGTGTTTTGTGGGATGAGTTGTACTTTCAGATGCAATCATTTATATTACCATATAGTGTACAAGGAAGATGCAAACAAAATTCCAAATGCAGTGAAATTGCAAAAAAAGTGCAATCACACGTTTGTTTTTTGCGTTTTTAGCCGCCATGTTCACTATATGGTAAAACCGACTTGACGGGATGATGCAGAGGGTCAGTACGAGTTCGAAGATACCATGCATGTATACCTTTACTGTTATCTAAGGGGTGAAAAAAAAATTCAGAGGTTTTGAAGAAAAAAAAACACACTTTTTGCACCATATTCTGCGACCTGTAGCATCCTAATTTTTTGGGATCTGGGGCTGTGTGATGGCTTATTTTTTGTGCTTTGAGCTGACCTTTCTAATGATACCATTTTTGGGTGGATGCGCCGTTTTGATCGCCTGTTATCGCATTTTATAGCATTGTTGTGGCGACAAAAAAACATAATTTTGGCGTTTGGACCATTTTTTCCATTACGCAGTTTAGGGTCTCATTAATTGATTTTATATGTTGATAAATTGGGCGATTCTGAATGCGGCAATACTACACGTCTAATTTTGTGTTTTGTTTTTTTTATACTTTTATTGTGAATCGGGGAAAAGGGGGGTGATTTTAACTTTTATGCTTTGTTTTGTTTTTGTTTTTACAGGTTTTTAAAAACTTTATATTTTTTTTATTAATTCTTATTTTTACACTGCCCCTTTAAGAGGCACCTTGCTGCACAGTCCGATTGCTTCTGGGAGATACAGATGAGCTGCAGCTCATCTGTATCTCTCAGAATCGCGGACCTGTTGTAGTTGGCAGCGCTTGCCAACCACAACCCGGACGTGCTCAGTGACAGCATCCGGGATCTAGCCAGGACCCTGGCCTGTCCCGTGAGCGCCGGAGATCCTGCGATACTATCGCGGGATCTCCAGTGCAGGCGGCGAACAGCGCCTTCCCTGCCACGGCTGCCTTGGATCCCGCTGTTAGTGATTGACAGCAGGATTCAAGGGGTTAACAGCACCGATCGGATCCGATCGGTGCTGTCACCCTGACATCTCAGCTGATGAGATCAGCTGAGATATCGGGGCTTTGATGTGAGCTCCACGCTGGAGCTCACATCAAACACCCCTTACCGGCCCATGACGTTGTACAACGTCATAGGTCGGGAAGGGGTTAATAAAAACCAATTGGACATAAATGGTTATTCCCATCTCCAAGATCCTATCCCAATATGTAGTAGGCTTAATAATAATAATAATAATAATAATAACAATAATAATAGGGAATACCTCCAATTAGAAATGTAGTATAGTTCATTACAGCAGCTTAGGTAACCATAGTTACGACCATGAGCAACTAACTGTCCCTACATGAGTGGTCCTAACCATGGATACCTAAGCTGCTGTAATGCCCTGCACATGAGGTAAGCAACACAGATATAATCAGGAGAACTATACTACATTTCTATTTGAAGGTATGTGCTTTTATTATTATTATTATTATTATTATTATTATTATTATTATTATTATTATTATACCTACAACATATTGGGTCAGGATCTTGGAACTGAAAAGAAATACCCATTTAACTATAGTGAAATAATTAGGTGCCAAATATTTAATTACCGTATATACTCGTGTATAAGCCGAGTTTTTCAGCCCAAAATTTGGGCTGAAAAGTCTACCCCTCGGCTTATACACGGTCATATACGGTACATGGTAGGTGGGGGCTGTGTCCGGGGCCGTGGAGGCTGCAGGAGGCGGGGGGGGGGCTGCTGTATGAGCGGCCCCGTCACGTGGGGCCGCTCATTAAATATGCACTGCTTCCCCCTGTCAATCAGCGCAGGGGGAAGCAGTGCATATAGCCCCCAAATGCTGGCACTGTCCCCCCTTGTAAGGGCCCCCCCCCAGGGCGCTTATATTACCATTCCGGTCTTCTGATCCGCGCCGCTCCTCGGTGCTCCTCGCTGCTCCGTCCGTCCGTCCTCCTACATCCGGGATCTCCAGCCGTCGCAGGCATATGACGTCATCGCGCGACGGCTGGGGATCCCGGATGTAGGAGGACGGACGGAGCAGCGAGGAGCACCGAGGAGCGGCACGGATCAGAAGACCGGAATGGTAAGAGAAGCGGGGGGGGGCCCTTGCCAGCGAGTGCCAGCATTTGGGGGCTGTGGATACCCCCTGGGGGCTGCTGGGTACCCCCAGGGGGCTGCTGGGGACCCCCAGGGGGCTGCTGTATAAACCCCCTGGGGGCTGCTGGGTACCCCCAGGGGGCTGCTGTATAAACCCCCTGGGGGCTGCTGGGTACCCCCAGGGGGCTGCTGTATAAACCCCCTGGGGGCTGCTGGGGACCCCCAGGGGGCTGCTGTATAAACCCCCTGGGGGCTGCTGGGGACCCCCAGGGGGCTGCTGTATAAACCCCCTGGGGGCTGCTGGGTACCCCCAGGGGGCTGTTGTATAAACCCCCTGGGGGCTGCTGGGGACCCCCAGGGGGCTGCTGTATAAACCCCCTGGGGGCTGCTGGGGACCCCCAGGGGGCTGCTGTATAAACCCCCTGGGGGCTGCTGGGTACCCCCAGGGGGCTGCTGTATAAACCCCCTGGGGGCTGCTGGGTACCCCCAGGGGGCTGCTGTATAAACCCCCTGGGGGCTGCTATATGTACCCTGGGGGCCTGCTGTATACCACTAGGGCTGCTGTTATACTACCACTGGGGCTGCAATACCACTGGGGCTGCTGTATATAGGGGCTGCTGTATACACCACTGGGGCTGCAATACCACTGGGGCTGCAATACCACTGGGGCTGCAATACCACTGGGGCTGCTGTATATAGGGGCTGCTGTATACACCACTGGGGCTGCTGTATATAGGGGCTGCAATACCACTGGGGCTGCTGTATACACCACTGGGGCTGCTGTATATAGGGGCTGCAATACCACTGGGGGCTGCTGTATATACCACTGGGGGCTGCTGCATATACCACTGTGGCTGCTGTATATACCACTGGGAGCTGCTGTATATACCACTGGGGGCTGCTGTATATCATACTGCTGGGGCCTGTATACCACTGCTGGGGGCTGTAAACCTGTGCTGGGGTCCACCCTCGGCTTATACGCGAGTCAATAGATTTTCCCAGGTTTTGGGGGCAAAAGTAGGGGGGTCGGCTTATACACGGGTCGGCTTATACACGAGTATATACGGTACTTATTTCATTGCCACATAGAGGTGAAATAAAAAAACAAACAAACAAAAAAAAACATTTTATTTCATTCAATTGCCCTGTGTGTCCAGTTCAACATCAAAAATGTGGTGACTGGTCAGAATGTCTTCTTTCCATAGTAATATCTCCTCCTTGCCTTTTGAATATTGCCTTGTACAGACATTTCTGTTCAAGTCGCCAGATGGCCCGGTCACCCGGTGTTTCCTTCAGTTTGTCAGGAGTTACCGTATATTGACAACAAAATCAAATGTAATTTGAAGAGTGACATATGGTTCCCAGATCTAAAAGAATGTTGTCTTTGTGTTCAGCCTAACCTGTACCCAACAGTTGGACTTCAGACTCCAGGAGAAGTGGTGGATGCAAATTTTGGACAAAGTCCTTTTGTCTTTGACATAGAAGACTACATTCGAGAGTGGAGAACTAAAATTCAAGCACAGATTGAGAGGTTTCCTGTTGCTGGAGATTGGCAGTCTGTAATCCAAAGGTAAGGAGATGTTCACAATGTCCTTTAATGTATGGACTCCTTAATAAAGGTATGTTTGTGTGTAAAACAAGGGGTTAAAAGCAGTTGATGTTCTGCTTAACGTAATGTACATTACAGCCATAAAAGCATTATGCTTAGAATAAGTGGTCTGCTGCCGCTTGTCCTGTCTAATATATGTTAAGACAAATGAACTATGTGAAGGGAGAGCCTAAACATTACACAGAAATGGAGTACCCATATCATTCCTTGTACTCATGAGCCAGTCGCTGCTCCCATTGTTGATTGATTTTCAGCTTTTTGTCTGTGCACAGAGTAGCAATAAAGCTGTCAATAAATGGAGGGGTGGCATACATAGTCGAGGCTCATGAACATCTAGGACTGTTTAGCAGGCGTTCATCACTGAGAAGACTAGCAGAGATTCAGCAGATCAGTTATTTAGCCAAACTACAAGGATCTCTGTAAGTGGCACAGGCTGGTGTCAGGGTCATTGCTCCCATAGATATCAGATCAGCCAGAATAAATATGATGATGGATTCCCCATGTGAATACCCACATAAGTCTGTGTGCTTGTATCTGTCCTAACACTTATGTAGAAGTTTATCTGTGCTAAGATGAATCACTGTTTAATTGGATTTTCCCCCAAACGTATTCATGACCCATTGGTCCAATGAACACAAATACACCATCCTGTTGCTTTGACATTACCTTGCCCCCCCCCTTAGTCTTCCAGCAATTCTTCTGCTAACAGACAGAACAAGTGCAATTCTGTTCTGCTTCCTTCTTTCTCTGGCATTGCAATGACCTACGGGCGGTTTTGCTGAACTCCCTACACAATGGTGGGGCATGCAGTAAGCGGACAGAGAGAACAGCTTGTGAACAAGGCCCTACATGCAGCATTCATAATGTTTGAAAGCCCACAACCCTCCACTATTGTATTACATTATTTACTGTATTCATTGAGGATGTGTTCATTGCATCACTTGGCCTTTATTAGTATTAGAATTGTTGTTTTTATCATTGCTGCTTATTGTGTTTTATACTTTTTTTTTTTTTTTTTGTGTCGTTACTGCAATTAGGACTTAAAAAATGTAACCGTAAATCTCCTGAGCTATCACGGTTGCAAACTTTAAAAAATGTGAGACAAAATGTGCATAGGGTTTTATCTCTAGGCAGAGTGGGGCTATCACCCAATGAAATTTGCTCACCTGGTCCGGTTGTGTAAACCCACAACCAGTATTTGCGCTCATACATCTGCCGCTGGATCCACACCTCCATGTGCAATGTGACATACAACTGGAAACAGGACGAAGTGCCGGTGATCCGTGCTGCTGGAAGGAAAGACCAGGACCCAAGAAGTCTGGTGCAATGGTGTAGATTATCCCTGAGAAAGGAGCAGAGACTGCTCTGAAACTCGTAGGAATAAATCTACATCATTACACCAGACTTCTTGGGTCCTGTTTTTTCCTTCCAGCAGCGCGGATCACCGGCACTTCGTACTGTTTCCAACGGTTGCAAACTGTCTTTTTGTGTATCTGTGCACTAACCATGATTATATTTGTTTAGGATGGTGTCCTCTTATCTTGTTCATCATGGCTACTGTTCCACTGCAGAGGCTTTCGCCAAGTCCACAGATCAGACTGTTCAGGAAGAATTGGCCTCCATTAAAAATAGACAGAGTGAGTTAGTACATGTCTGTATAGTAAGACAAGGTTTACTTTTATAATAATAATAATCTTTATATGGTGCCCACATTTCTGCAGCACTTTACAATTCTTTCAGTGGTAGTATCTATCTTTTACACTCTAGTGTATAAGAACAAATCTACGTATTCTTTTGTGCACATGTGATCGGAATGGCTGCATTTTACTTCCATAACTAGCCTTAATATAATGCCTTCTTTGATGTGGATGAATGATTTCACACAATACACATAAGTATGATAGTTAATAGGATGGGTGGGGTTTTGTGTGAAACTCTTTATCAATACACAGAAACTTCCAAAGTAATTTTTGCCTAGTTACTGGGGACACTGAAGCCTTTCAGATAGAATCACCTATGTGTTTGACATGTAGATGTCTTAGTTTGTCTGGTTTTGTGATGATCGTCTGCAGACACACTGTGCCTGCAGATTTGTGAAGCCTCACAGCTCTTTCACCTCTGTTGTTGGAAAGAGCTGGTGTTCACGTGACCATAAGTATGCCATTTTATGCAGTCATGTGCAAACTAGGCGTGCTCAGCCTGTTATGTGTGGCTCATTGCTGTCTTCTAGCTTGTTACATTGGCACCAGGTCTAGCAAACAGCTATGAAGAGCCGGTCCCCAGATGGTGACTATTGGGAGTAGCTCCACCCAGAATTGCAAACCTAAATAGGAGTAAGGTGGGGACACCTGGATCTTGGTATACTGCCTTTGTGTGATTTCTTTGGAAAGGCTTTTGCTGTATTGTACTGATAATGGGGGCTCTGGGTGCTACTACTATGTGAGGATGGAAGCTTGATGTGGCTCACAACCCTCTCTTGGAGCTGGATGTGGCTCACGACCCTCTCTTGGAGCTGGATGTGGCTCACGACCCTCTCTTGGAGCTGGATGTGGCTCACGACCCTCTCTTGGAGCTGGATGTGGCTCACGACCCTCTCTTGGAGCTGGATGTGGCTCACGACCCTCTCTTGGAGCTGGATGTGGCTCACGACCCTCTCTTGGAGCTGGATGTGGCTCACGACCCTCTCTTGGAGCTGGATGTGGCTCACGACCCTCTCTTGGAGCTGGATGTGGCTCACGACCCTCTCTTGGAGCTGGATGTGGCTCACGACCCTCTCTTGGAGCTGGATGTGGCTCACGACCCTCTCTTGGAGCTGGATGTGGCTCACGACCCTCTCTTGGAGCTGGATGTGGCTCACGACCCTCTCTTGGAGCTGGATGTGGCTCACGACCCTCTCTTGGAGCTGGATGTGGCTCACGACCCTCTCTTGGGAGCTGGATGTGGCTCACGACCCTCTCTTGGAGCTGGATGTGGCTCACGACCCTCTCTTGGAGCTGGATGTGGCTCACGACCCTCTCTTGGAGCTGGATGTGGCTCACGACCCTCTCTTGGAGCTGGATGTGGCTCACGACCCTCTCTTGGAGCTGGATGTGGCTCACGACCCTCTCTTGGAGCTGGATGTGGCTCACGACCCTCTCTTGGAGCTGGATGTGGCTCACGACCCTCTCTTGGAGCTGGATGTGGCTCACGACCCTCTCTTGGAGCTGGATGGGTCACGACCCTCTTTTGAGTCGGATGTGGCTCTCAAGGTCAGAAAGTTTGAGGACATCTGCTGTAAGGATTCAGAAGTTGGTAATCATTCACTTTAAGACCAGACAATCCCTTTACACTTATATCAGTTTTGTTTGTAGTGTGAATGTAGTAAAGGCCATGTATTCTGCTACATATTACATTTCTGGAGTACTGAAATCATCTGTAAATTGACAATGTCTTTAATAGGGATTCAGAAATTGGTGTTGGCAGGAAGAATGGGAGAGGCTATCGAGACCACACAGCAGTTATACCCCAACCTGCTAGAAAGGAATCCTAATCTTTTCTTTACCTTAAAGTAAGTGCACAGTGTTTGTAATCTGCATCTAACATCCATTGATAGATGTGCAGTTTTTATTGGTATTGATTATATTCCTTATATGAATTGATGGGCATATTAAATTGTAAAGCATTTGCTATATTCGCCCCCCAAGAACAGTAGCACTCTTTTCTTGGGTATTGTGGCTTAGTCCCCTTTTCTTATAATCGCAATCATATCCCATGGATAAGAGTGCTGCTGTATCAGGGGCAGAGATACTCTCAACCTACTCTATAAATCATCTTGGTTTAACAACACTGAAAATGTCACTGACCCTGATAACACTGACTGCACATGGTAGTGACACATACATGAAAAGAGTGACTTTATATGGAAATGACAAATGGCTATAACCACATTTCATAACATACGTACCCTATTGTGAGAAAATATGCAGGACATGACTGGTCACAAATATGACCTGCAATGACGGCTGACTACTATACAGCTAAGTGATGACAACTGTTGGCGCCATGCTTTCCCTTTGACAACCATGATGTTTGCAATCAGCCATATTCTACTGTCATAACTACAACAGTATGGACATAAATCTAAAACTTAAGACCTGTTACAGATGTATAAAGTGCAGCCATTGTACATGTGTTGTTTTCTCTAACAAAATCCTTTTCTTTTCAGAGTTAGGCAATTCATAGAGATGGTGAATGGGACAGACAGTGAAGTGAGATGTCTGGGAGGTCGCAGCCCTAAGTCACAAGACAGTTATTCAGGTAGGCACTACGTGCGCCAGTCTGTCCAGGGGCATAGACTCCACAAAGGGCTGACCTGCGGAGGATGCAGATGGCACGGTTTGTGGCAAAAAAAGAGCCATGTTTTTCTTCTTAAAAAAATGTTGTTTTGAATTTTTAATAGTGAAAATCCGAAATCCAACAACAAATAATAATTATAACATTTCGGTCTCTTGTCCTTCATCAGATAGAGTGCTGAAGTGTGTGAGAAGCTATGAGCTGTGAGTGTATACCCACAATGTAATTAGATGAAGATTCCAGATAGAGGCATCAGGGGTAAACTGAAGGCAACTGTCACAAGCACATACGCTCCTTATGCCTTCCATAAGCTTATACACTTCATGCCTTCCATAAGCTGTTACACTTCAGCACCGTTTCTGATGAAGGTCATATGACCAAAATGTTATTACCTATTTGCTGTTGGATTTAGGATTTTCACCATTAAAAATTCAAAATAAACTTATTTTGAGTGCCACGTTTATTACGTAACTGTGTACTAACGTTTGAAGCCCTACTTGGGCACTGCCACTCACGTTTTGGAGTGCCGTATATCACTACACACTGTCGCTATAATATGTCATTATGTCAGATCTCTGACTGTTGAGAACCCAACAGTACTCAGAATAAATGGTCCCAGTGTTAGGTAAGCCCTGTGGCTTCTTTGCAAGTTCTCTTCTCTGCAGCTGTGGCCTATCCACACATATTGCCAAGAACAACAAACCCTTATTCACTGAAAACAATGGCACCGCGTTCACATGTTGAGGTATTTTTTTCCTGCAACTAAGAAAAATTACACTGTGTCCTGCAGTTTTAGAAACTTTGCAATTTTTCCACAATTATCTAAGTAGAAAAAAAAACTTACTACATCTATAATGTGAGAATACAGCTTGCTGCAGGTAATAGCCCAGTGATGGATGGGGCATTTCTCTACAGGTAAAGACCTCTTAGTTCTTTGATAGGGGTGTCCAGATTTCCCAAAGCCCTGGATATCATCTGACAAAAGGGTTCTAGCAAAATGCTATGACATTTTAAGATTCGAGTACCATTTTAACATAGTAACATAGTTTTTAAGGTTGAAGGAAGACTTTAAGTCCATCTAGTTGAACCCATAGCCTAACATGTTGATTCAGAGGAAGGCAAAAAAAACATGTGGCAACATTAAAGTGATCCTAAACCCAGAAACTGACCCCTTCTTATCTTTAGACCTGTCCCTGCACCCCCTCTTATCATTTCTAGCCATCCCTTTTGCAGAAAAAAATCGCTTTTGTAAAGTAAGAGAAAAGGTTACAATACTTTGTCCTGTGTGAGTTCTCTCTTTCTGTGGAAGCCGCAAATGCCCTGCCTGTCTGCTGCTGCCTTGTAATTATGCACACCCTTCTCTGCTTCTAAGAGCCTGGCCGCGTCATGAAAGGGGCAGGGCTAAATCGCGCCATGCCGGAGCCCCGCCCCCTTTCATGACGCGGCCAGGCTCTTAGAAGCAGAGAGGGGCGTGCATAATTACAAGGCAGCAGCAGACAGGCGGGGCATTTGCGGCTTCCACATAAAGAGAGAACTCACACAGGACAAAGTATTATAACCTTTTCTCTTACTTTACAAAAGCGATTTTTTTCTGCAAAAGGGATGGCTAGAAATGATAAGAGTGGGTGCAGGGACAGGTCTAAAGATAAGGGGGGGTCAGTTTCTGGGTTTAGGATCACTTTAAGCTCCACATTGGGGAAAAAAATTATTTCCTGACTCCAGATACGGCAATCATACTAGTTCCCTGGATCAACGCCCTATCAAAGAATCTAGTATATATAACTGGTAATATAAATTTTGTTAAAGAAGTGGCCAGTATTTGCTCTTGTTATTCTTGCTGTTTATTCTTTTATGTTTTAAGTGAACCTGTCACCAGGTTTTTGCGATATAAGCAGTAGCCACCACCAGTATAAGGGCTATGTATAGGTCCCGAGGCCAATCCATAGAACATAAAAAATAGCTTTTATTGTAATCCTCTGCGGAGCAGTCCGGTCCGATGGGCGTCACTGGTCTTGATCTGGCACCTCCTCTCTACTTGTAAATGCCGTCCTCCTTGCCTGCTTTATGTGGACGATGCGTCCTACGTCACCCACACAGTGTCTGTCCTCCATTGCGCTCTTGCGCACTTCTCTCTGCCCTGCTGGAGACAGAGCAAAATATTGTACTCCGCAGGCAGGGAAAGGTCAAAGAATTACCGTGCAAGTGTGCATGCACGGGCAGCGGTTCTCTGACCTTTCCCCACACCTGTGCATTACAGTATGTCGCTCTGTCCCCAGCAGGGCAGAGAGAAGTGCGCAGGAGCGCAATGGAGGACGGACAGTGTGTGGGTGACGTAGGACGCATCGTCCACATGAAGATGAGCAGGAGGATGACAATTACAAGTAGAGCGGAGGTACCAGATCCAGACCAGCGACGCCCATCCGACCGGACCGCCCCGCAGAGGAGTCAAATAAAAGATCATCTTTATGTTCTACAGATCGGCCTGGGGTCTTATATTCAGTATTCCAAAATGCTGCACATAAAGCCTTACTGGTGGTGGTCGCATCTTATATGGAAAAAAAAACTGCTGACAGGTTCACTTTGAGATCTACCATACAGTTACAGAGAAATAGGTCTTTTTTTATTTAGTGCTTTTTGTTATGGTCCTTAACAATATGGTTGGTTCATAAGGTAATTATGCAGACAGCCTAAATATCCACTCCCTTGGTAACGACTGTAAAAATAAGTTCTAAATAAAAAGGCTCAAATCTCTGAAACCACATGATGGATTTAAGAAAAGAAAAATACTCAATGGTGAAGAAGGAATTAAGAGCTAAAACTGTGCACTCTTGACCTGGTGACGGGTCATTGTAATTTACTTTTCTCTTTGTTTTAGTAATGTTTATCACAGTATATGATCAGCTTTTAGGGTTTCTACACTTATGGCAGTAGTCGTGTGACTAATGTAAGATAACATGTCCCACAGATCAATATATCTCAAGCCAGTCAGTGCTCATCTACTCCATTTTATATGATCTAGGAATTCTGAGGTTTTCCTCTAGAGCATTCGTTGTTCCCCAGACCCTGTGCAGTGACTGGCAAATGCTAATTTATCCCATAGCAGTTCACTGGCGACAAATTATAGTTTTTATGTTGACATCAAAGATGTGATCAACGCCGAATGGGCGTGTTGTCATTCAATCGCTGGGCAAGGTTAGACCGAGTAAAGATTGTGAATTGCTCTGGAAAAAAGGCCCCTGAAGGGAATCTATCATCAGGTTTTTGCAATGTAATTTGGGGACAGCATGAGTTAGGGGTTAGGCTGGTTTCACACCTGCGTACCCCTCCGCAGTGTCCTGCTGAGGGGATCCGCAAGCTGAGCGCAGGCACCGCAAGTCCCTATGTTTAACATGGGGATGCAAGTGCCTGCTCTCGGGTGCAGATGGCCGTGCGCACCCCTTGCCGGCAATATGTGACTTGTGCGCATGCTGATGCCTGCACACAAATCACACAGTCTCGTCCGCACCAGTAACGCTACATGTCGCGTTCTAGATGCGGACGAGAGTGTGTGATTTGTGCGCAGGCATCCGCCTGCGCACAAATCAGATATTGCAGTGAATGAGTGCGCACACCAGTCTGCATCAGAGCGCAGGCACCTGTATCCCCATGTTAAACATAGGGGCTTGCGGTGCCTGCTCTCAGCTTGCGGATCCCCTACACAGCGTCCTGCAAGTGTAAAACCAGCCTTAAATCACAGAACTCAATGTGTCACCTTTGTGTACTGCTGTTTACTTAAATTGAAGTTTTTATTACCTAGTGATTATCATTGCTGGTACTAGCTGGCTAACAAGCACATGTTAAGTAGCTGACTGTTTATAGATGTTGTATACATAAAGCCTATGGTGGATGGGGAAAGCTCCGAGCTCTGTTGCATGGCTAACTCTAAAAACTCTGATTGTGTCAGAACCCATTAAACTAAGTGATACAGCATTGGATTCAGAGTCTCTTTGCCAGCATCATTCTGCTCTAAGATGAGGTAACAAAAACTTGCAGACAGATTCCTTTTAAGTGTCTTATCAGTCCTTCAGCTAACTGCTATCCATTGAAAGCTGCATGTTGCTCCTTTGTGGTGTGTAATGAAGAGCCCCTCTACAGGACTGTCCCTCCACACCGGGCAGCTAGAGCATTCCTGAAAACAATGATGATGATTTCTTTACTTTGCACATTGGCAGAGGCCCAAGCCTACGAGTATGTGGTGGATGTCTCCTTTTTTATTAAACTGACATGTTTTCCTCTCTGTACAGCATTTATAGCCTCGGCTTTCTCTCCTCAGGTTCGGATAGCAATTGCAGTAATGGTGTAATATCCAACAAAAGTCACCAGTCCCACAATCGTAGTAAACACCAGCCTTCCAGCCTAAATGTAACAGAACTGAACAGTATAAACATGACTATGTCACAGCAAATTAACAACTACACCAGGTACGCAGCTCATGCTGAGAGTAAGCAGTCTATCTGATACTAATCCGTGCCCGAAATGTGTCAGCTTGAATTTGTACATGGCCTCCAGAGCGGCCTGCCTTGTGACTCGTCTCTCACATGGAGGCATAGTGAGGATGACGGTAGAGCTGCTCGGCCTGGGTCTGCACACGAATCCTGACATTGGTTCAGTACACCTGTCAATTACAAACCCCCAGATATTTCATTGTGAAATCTAACACTTCTTTTAGTGATATTAAGCAGGACATATGCTTTTATTTAGTTACTTTTTCTCTGAATCAATTTGTCAATTTTTATGCCACAATTTATATGTATATTTTAATCTATGTATCCCAAAATTTAGGAGTTCAATTTGACCATAGACCATTGTGTGAAGTCTTATTTTTTCGACACCCCTGCCCCGTCATGAAAAGCATTATCAAAATCCTAATAATCAGGTGTTAATAATTAATTTGGAGTTCAGCAGATCAATTACAGCAAGCTATTGTTTTTTTACAGATCTTTGTGTTGATTATATTTTCATGTCCAATTGAAAATATTACATGGTATATTAGATCTGAGCGCCTGGTCCAGCAGTCATGTCCGTATTGGAGTCCTGTGAACGGCTACCTACCTGACAGCATCTGTGGCTCGTCTTTTGATTAAACTGTCTAGCATGACATCATACTGCAAAGACCAATTAATCAAATGCAGTGCTGCAGATGCCTTCAGGTTGGAGATACTTTGCAGGGCTTCATCCAGCAGCCATGGAATACTGACCCATCTGCTAGACCAGGGTCTGACAAAATGATCCACTAATCTTTATGGAATATATAAAATAAAGATACTAAGTCAATTTTTTTTTTCCAGCAATGATGTAGAAATGGAGACTGATCACTATTCCAACGGTTTTGCCGCTGCTTCATCTAATGGATTTCTTAATGGCAGTACAAAGCATGACAATGAATTGGAGGAATGTGACACTGAAATGGGTTGGTGCCTATGTTTATTGCCTTACAAAAAATTGCAGATTCAGGGCCGGCATCAGCACCCGGCATACCCGGGCAAGTGCTGGGGCCCACCACAACTGGGAAGGTCCGCATGCCATCAGAGACAGGCAGCCCTGACAGCTATGGGCCCATCAGGGACACTTGGCACTGCAGGGCTCCCAGTCCACATGGCTAATTTTCATGTGATGTAAACTAGCTATGTGCTGGCTTCTGGGGCTGTGGAGCTTCCTCCACTGCAGCAGAGTGACAAGTCATCACCCTGTGACCTCATCACACTGGTGCAGCTGTGCAGGAGGGAAGTGCAGACCGGAGCCTGCTGCTATGAGGATGTGGTGGGGAAGCATCTGAGGAGGACACAGCCCCAGGGAGCGGACAGAAGGTGAGTATAACCGGTTGTCTTTTTTTTTTTTTTGGGGGTTTACAGTGTGCAGCAGAATGGGGATTATATATGCCATGGAGGCTTTGCTGGGGTATATGGAGCTGTGCTGGTTGTATATGGAGACTGTGCTGGTTATATATGGAAGCTGTGCTGGGTGCATATGGAGGCTGTGATAGCCTATATATATGTAATATGGAGGCTGTGTTGGTTATATATATTATTTGGAGACGTGCTGTATATATAATATGGAGGCTGTGCTGTATATATAATATGAAGGCTGTGCTGGACTAAACATTATTTGGAATCTGCTGCTGGACTGCCAAAGCCTCCACATAATATATACAGCCAGCACAGCCTCCAAATAATAATACAGCCCGCAGCCATAATATATTATACATACACAGCCCACAGCCTTATATATTATACAGCCTGGCAGTCTCCATATTCATATACATCTAGCACAGAGGTTCCCAACTCATCCAAGCACACCAACAGTGCAGGTTTCAGTGTTTCCTTAGTATTGCACAGTGATAATGAATCACCTGCACTGGGGTGATTCCAATTTCTAAGGAAATCCTGAAAACCTGCACTGTTGTGTGCCTTGAGACTGAGTTGGAACCTTGGTCTAGCAGTCTCCATATTATATATACAGCCCTACACAGCCTCTATATTATATATACAGCCCACCCAGGTGCCTCTATATTATATGTACACAGTCTGGAGCTTCTATATTGTATTTATCTGTGTTAAAGGGGCCCACTGAGAATGTTTCGCCCGGGGCCCACAAAAACCTGGAGCCGGCCCTGAGCAGATTAGTTATACAGGATATGGCCATTTCAATAGAGACTTCTGCCTTTTCATGATTGTAGCTTTCCTGCATGGACATGACATGACCACAGAGCGCAAGTGAGCAAGTTTTCCTTGGGTCAGATTAGAACGGAAAAATCGAATGACCATTAGCGACATCAAACATAGTCATGGATTCCACACTAAAAATCTGCATTGAATGCAGCACCATGTTAGAAAATGGCTTTTACACTACCAAATTCATATGTGGTTGACAACTCTCACTATCAAGGTTTCTAAGTTCTATTCCTATAGCCTGTGTTAGGCTATGTTTGTGAATGCTGATGTTTGAAAGACCGGTAAGCAATGTAGGGTAACAAAGGTGATGGTGCAATATAACTTGCCTTTTCTTTTGGCAGAGGTTGATTCAACTCAGGTGAGACGCCAACTGTGTGGAGGAAGCCAGGCTGCTGTTGAGAGAATGATATGTTTTGGGAGAGAACTACAAGCCATGAGTGAGCAACTAAGGAGAGAACGTGGAAAAAATGCCACTAACAAAAATATGCTGAAGGTAAATCACTGCCTGAGCCAAGATTGCTTCTCTCTGTCCTTAAATTCATAATTGAAGTCCTTCCTTTCAATGCCAGGAGAGATTGACACGGATACTGAGCTATTTTGATCTAATACACAATTTAAGAGGTGCTCCAGTAAGAGAATCTGTAAACACAAAATGATCGTTCAAACCAAGCACAAGCGTTCGATACACCCTCAATGTGGCCAATCAGTTCATGCACTCTCATCTTATTTCCATCTATCCCCTCCCCACTTTGGTTGCTGTACAGCCAGAGCTGTCAAGTTAAAGACGACAGAGAAAATGCAAAACAAGTTAAAGGGAAAGTGTACTGAACTGTTTGGACACTTGTTTTGAACTGTCATTTTGGGCTGACTAGGTGCCTTTCACCCCTTTATGGCTGGTGACATATATTTACATCATCGGCCATGTCCCTGCCTTTGATATGAGATTACACACTGATCTTGCATCATTCCCTGCACTTTATGGCTGTTTTAATTAGCCATCAGATACTTCTAACAGCTGTAGCTGGATCTGAGATCCACCCGCGGCTGTTAACTAGTTAAATGCTGCTCTCAATCACTAACAGAAACATTTAACATGCAAATAGGAAGCACGTTATTGATCCCTCCCATCGGTGCTCCTATCACGTGATCTCAGGGTGCCGATGGGTTGTCAAAACAGCCGGGAATCAGCTGATGACCCCTGTGCCTGTCATGACGAACCTGTGAATGCCAGTTGCAAGCCTGCATTCATAGATCATGATTTTCACTATACAGTATACAGACGAGTGCTGATGCAATGCTCTGTATAGCAGAAATGAGCTGACTGCAGCTTTAAGTCCACTTTATCTGTCTCTTCCCAATCGCCCTTGTGTGGTGGCAATTGGGATAATATGTCAAACATCACAGCTACCATAAGCCCTGGATTAGTAATATAAAGAGGTGCCTCTGAGACACCGCCATTACTAATCCACTAATCCCAAATCAAAGAATAAGCACAAACCCAAAAAATCCTTTATTTGAAATATAAAAAAACAGACCCCCTCTTTCACTCCTTTATTAACCCCCAAAATACCCTTTTTTTGGTTCGCTCTTCCGTACTTACCAATAGTGTTCAAAAGAGAATGTATCAAGTAAAACCATCATGAAAAACCTATCCTTAAGAAGGTATATAACAAATCAAATATATTTTTAAATAAATTGTATCAGATGCATGTAAAAAGGAAAAACATCCCGAATAGCCTGATATGGGGGTATGTTAATTTGTAAAAAATTCTATAAATAAGTAGAACAGGGGAGGGGTCAGTCTAAGTTCACATAGTGGCATATAAGGTGCAGGGTGCTTATAAAGAATGAAAATGGTATAATGCAATATTAGCAAGTAAAGGAGAATATAATGTGCAAATTGATGATCAATAGAATGAATACATGATTGAAATCCAAGTAAAAAAAAAGAATAATTCGAATGAGATACAGACCCTCAAATACAATGTGTCAATACCCAAACGCATGTTCCCTCATCACAGCTGTAGGTGAACGGCACATTGATCCCTGTTCTATTTATTCATAGATTTTCTCTTACAAATTACCGTCATATCGTGCTGGTATTTGTGTGCTTATGTTTTCCCTGTCGTGGAATCGGGCATCTATACAATTTAATGAACTAACAATATTCTGCTTAGTTGATGTGTTGTGCCTCGTCTTGTGGATAGGTACAGCAGAGAACTATAGACAGATATTGGGTCACTTTAACCTCGTACATGATGTATTATTCAGCATGAATAATCTGTCCCCGCTCATGTGTCAGCTCTGAGAATCTAATCTCTGCTAATAGTATATATAGACTATATACCGACAAACTGCTTATGGCCGGAGGTCCACACTGCCACCACCTGTCAGTGAGTGTCCTGCTCCTTCGATATATTTTGCGTACAGTGCAGCCTCCGGGAGGAGCGCTACATGTGTTATATTGATTTATTAAGAACTAATCCACAATGTATTCATCTTTGTTTTCTATATTGTATTTGCTCTTTTACCAGGACGCATTTAGCTTACTTGCATACTCCGACCCCTGGAACAGCCCAGTTGGCTATCAGCTTGACCCTATACAGAGGGAACATGTGTGCTCATCCCTTAATAGTGCAATACTAGGTAAGTAGTGTGCTCGGCATGTCCTCACAGGCTCCGTCCATTAGAACAGTAACTCAGTCACATTACTTGTATGGCTGGAAAAGCCATCAGGCCCTGCCAGGGTAATGAGAGGGTTTGAAACTAATGGGGGAACATTTCCCCTATTAGTCTATTAGTTTTAAAAGAAAAGTTGTTATATGCTATCCTTCCATCAGTCTCGTCCCTGGCCTGCTCTCACATTAGCTCCTGCCATCTCCCAGCACACACTGCACCCATTCTAAACACAAAGACTGATATTTTATACAGTAGTTTGTCATGTCCTGCTATGGTTACCATAGAAACAGTCTGGGAAATCTGCCAAATCCAATGCAGCATTGTTAGTGTATGTGGGATCTGAGCCGTGAGGGGGTTGTCTGCTCACGTATACAGGCTGACTGTCTTTTTAGGACTATGAACAGGCCCCCAGTCTATGTAGAACTACATTGAAGCCCTCGGTTTTTGTTAGACTACAAACGGGGCCTCAGTCTTTTGTAGGACTATGGACAGGTGTCACGCTGGGCATAGGGAGACACCCAGCGCAGGACAATGAGGGGGAAAAAGGAGTACCTGACGCTAAGGGCAAAGGGAAGATGGTGACTGCTAGAAATACTAGCGCTGACCCCTGGCTCCCCTAACAACCCTATGCAGACTCCGCAACTGTTGCCGATCAGGATACCTCGTCCCAGTCTGTTCCTCAAACTAAGACTTCTTAGGGATCAGATAGGGTGGACACTGGTCAACCCAGCAGCTAGGAAAAACACCAGAGAAACAGACAAAGGGGGAAGGGAGAAACACTTAGCTGAAAGGAGAACCAAACCGCAAACAACACAGGAAGTCCACAATGCACTGCTGAGCCAGGAAGCACCACCAACTCCAAACAAGCTATCACCAGCAATACATCATGGGAGCCAGGGGATATATATAGAAACAGCTAAAATAAGGCAGGTAGGAGATCAGCGGGGTCTTTATGATCTCTATCTATCACCAAAGCAGAGAAATACCTCTTAGGCTGGCTTCACACTGCAGTTTTTTTCTCTGATCAGGTTCCATCAGGTTTGTGTGCCAAAACCAGGAGAGGAACTTGCAGAGAAAAACTACAATTGAAAGATTGACACCTGTTCTGAGTTTTGGAGACACTCCTGGTTTTGGCACACAAACTGGATAGACACTGATCAGTGAAAAAACTGCAGTGTGAAGCCAGCCTTAAGGTACCTTCACACACATCAGTTTTGCTAGGCAATTTCACTGGCAATTTGCTGGTTGCAGTGAAATCATGGACACATTATTCTATTTTGTTGCGGTGTACAAATGGAACAATGTGTCCATGATTTCACTGCAACCAGCAAATTGCCAGGGAAATTGCCTAGCAAAATTGCTGCGTGTGAAGGTACCTTTAAGGGGACAGAACCAAAATCTTGAATTGTGGTTATTTGGCCAGATACTGCAACCTTTTGCGAGTGGCCCTAACAGCCTCGTCCGTGCCTCTTTATACACCCTTGACTACATTGAAGCCCCCAGTCCTTGTTGGACTATGTACAGGCCCCCAGTCTTTGTAGCATTAAATATGGGGCCCCAGTCTTTGTAGTACTATGTACAGGTCCCCAGTCTTTATAGGACTACATAAAGACCCTAGTCTTTGTAGGACTAAATACTTCTTTGTGACACTGTCAATCTTTTGAAATTTACCTTACTTCTATGTACATTATAGTACTTATATCACAAATTAGGATGAATAGATTTTAAAAGTCTGATTTTGTATTTTGTTAACAATAGTCATATTGCAATTACAATACAGTTCCCTTTTGTATGGCATAGCGAGCATGCCATCTGAAGATACAATACAATAAGCCACATCGTTGCCCTCTGATGCCCTTCTGCTATCAATTGGCATGTGTGTGAGATCGAAACTTTGCCTACTACTCAAGGTCTTTGTCAGTGCTAGTCTGAGCCTGCTTTAAGAAGTTCTATTAGCACTGAAATAGACCTCACCATGCACCTTCTTTTTGACACAACCCTTTTACTCTGAACACACTGATAGAAGATATATGGTCAGGGTTGTTGTAGTCTATAGCTTACTTCCACCATTTGTGGAAGCTGACGCCATATATTTAAAGGCAAGATGTCCGTTGATTCACGCTGTCCAAACCATGATTGTAACCATTTGTTATTCTTTGAAATGCTTTGTCATTTAGACAAGGACCATAGATATAGACTAGTCTCGTCTGTCATGACCCCTGCTAAGATTCTACCTGCTGACCTCTACATGATTGAGAAGTCTCTTAGGCTAGGGTCACACTTACCAGCTTCCCCACGTTAACCGGATGACGTTACTGCAGAGCCCAGCCTGCAGTAATGCACACCAGTAACGTCGGGTGCTTCCTATGAACGCTGCTCCATGGTAACCCGCTGTTTACTATGGATACAGCTTCACAGGAAGCCCCAGGCAGTGCGCTTTTGCAGAGCGCACAGGGAAACGTTGCTGACGTTTTCCTGTGCGTCCTGGATAAGCGCAGTTCCTGGGGCTTCCTGTGAAGCTGTATCCATAGTAAACAGCGGGTTACCATGGAGCAGCGTTCATAGGAAGCACCCGACGTTACTGGTGTGCATTACTGCAGGCTGGAGGCTGGGGTCTGCAGTAACGTCATCCGGTTAACGTGAGGGAGCTGGTAAGAGTGACCCTAGCCTTACTTGTGTGTACATGGGGGATCATTGAACTAAATTTTCTCTGACATTACAAGAAAAACATACCTGTCTGTAATCTTACAGCTAGACCATGGGCAGCATGATTCAATCATGTGAATGGTTCCCTTTTAAAGTAAGGCTATCTACAAGTCCTCCTCTTGTCCTTCAGGGTGGACCCAACCATTGGGCAGTGAGTGAGCTACATGATAGGAATGGTTGTGTTGTGCTATAATATGACCATAGCTGTGCAGCCCTTATGCCAGGTATTGAGCAATGTAGAGTGTTTTCCAGAAGTATATTGACCTGTTTGGGCACGCTGACAGCGAGGCTCTCTACTAGTATAGATGCTGTTAGACTTCTCTTCCATTCACTTCAGAATAAGTGCTTTTAGGAACCCCGAATCTGAAAATAACGGGTTTGTATATATTATCTCTTGCTGGCTAGGAAAGTTAGATCTGGGAAGTTCCTAACCCTATTCTCTTTATTTCTATAGATATTCACAACCTGCCAAAGCAGCCACCCCTGTCCCTGGCTTTAGAGCAAGCTGCGCAGTGTCTAGAGATGATGGCCCACTCTGGCATCGGATCCTGTGCTTTTGCCAGGTTGAGTGATTACTTACATTAGCTATGCAGTAGAAGAAGTCAACAGACTACGTGCAGTATGGAAATACTGTAAGACACATAGACCAGCTCTAGTTATTTGGAACTCATTTGTTTCATTTATTACGTTTGTAACAAGCACGTCCCTATCATTTTGACTTTAAACGGCCTTTTTTTTTTTTTTTATTATTATTTCATTCACTTTTAAGAGGATGTTGCTATGTAATTCTGGTTTGCCATACCAGCAATAATTTGATTTGACTATATTAATCTATGTTAATCCTCTTACCATACGTGAGGTACAGTGAAGAATAGCGAATCACAGGGCGAGGCTTACACACAAGCAACCTGCTTGCAGCAGTCCTGTGTTTTTGTTCTGTTTTTTCTTTTTTAGTATTATTTTGGGATGCATTATAGACACTTTTCTATGCTGTGCTGCAAGGATCCTTGTGATTGCAGGCTGTGCCGTTTTTTTCTTTTTCTGCACAGTTTATGGCTTCTGGATCCTCGCTGGCCAAGCTGTGTATCTTGAACCTGCACGCACTGTGAATGAAATCACAGGACATATGTAATACTTATCTAAGACTGCCAGTGTACAGGATGTGTATGGCACGTCTCATGTGTAGACATCGATCTGCTTTTGTTTTCCCACGGAGGGCGCCGTTAAAGGTAATGACATACAGTGTAGACTGCAGAGTTTCCATCCGTGTCATAAAACTTGAAATGCCCCCCAAAAAAAAGTGTTGGTTTTTTTTTTCTCTTTTCTTTTTTAATCTGCACCTCAACCATAGTCCCAGGACACGTTGATATGGCCAGCTTCAACATTTGTACTTGCTATGGGCTGTGTCATTGTTTTTCCTGTTGTGTGATAATCTCTTTATTGTAACATGTCAGCACAGCGTGTGACGTGAAGAATTCTTCTCTACTCCTTCTGTAACAACAGGACAGCTTCTTCACACTATATTAGATAGGGATTGGTGTGTCTTTAATCATTTATTTATAGAAAAAGAACCAAATATTTAGTCTTCTTCTAGGTATCTTAATTTCACCTTTGTACACTTTAATTTTTAAGTGCTAAAATATTGAATAAAAATGTTACTGTACTTAAATTAATCTGCCAATAAAAATTTAATTCGGAAACAAATTGGGTGTGTGTAATTGACTTGACATCACATTCTTATATATTTGTTGATATGTATAAATTACAGGAAAAGTCGTAAAAGATGCTCTTTATTAAAATATATTCTCTATAAATATGTCATTAACAAAGAATTTGAGTGTGTGTCGGGCTCTACTGAGATCACTATCTATATGTTCTTTTTAGTCCACGGTGTGAACGATACCCTAAATTAATAGAAGCCTTTAAGACCTCACTGTATGTTACAGTATCTTGTGCGGTGCCCCGTGTCAATAGAAGCCTATAGGACTTCACTGTATGTCACAACCTCACACGGAATCAATCAGATATGAGAATGAACCATTAAAGTTGACAGAACATACATATAGCTTATGACGGATAAACAAGGACTGTAGTCACGTGATAACATATCTGGACAGAATGATATATATGTTAGGGTACTACTCCCCCCTCATGTGTGTGGTTTGTTTTTTTAGTGTTGGATTTTTGTTGTTTCACATGTCACGTTATTTGGAGATTTTTTTTTATACAGAATAAATTTTAATAATTTATTAATGTAAGTATCTTTTATGAGTTTTCCTGTAATTTATACATATATTTTGATATTCTCCCCATATTTGGATGTTTCGGTGACTTATATTTGTTGGTAAGTTAATAAATGTAGAAGTGATCAATGACGTTACAGAATACACTGAATGGTCACTTTATTAAAGATGTCCATCTAGAATCGCTTCGGACTTCTTTTTTTTTTTCCTTTCATAATATCAGTATTTTGTCAGAGTAACGTTGTGCAGGAGTAATGGTCCATGAGGACAGAATAGTTTCTTGCAGAATCCCAGGTGGAGGTGGGGACATGCTCTGAACCTCATCCCAGAGATGTTCTATTGGATCTAGATCTAAGGGCTGTGAATCCTGGGGAAGTAAGGGACACTTACTGTCTTCATGTATATGACCTTGTGGCATGATGTATTGTTCTGCTGAAACTGTGATTCTGATAATAGCAGCTTGTCGTGAAGGGATGAACTTAATCACAAGGCTTAGGTAAGACCTACTGTCCAATCATCCAGCCACAGGTATCAGAGGACCCAGTGTGTGTCAATAAAATATTCCCCACTGCATATATCCAGCCTGATCCTTTGATATCTGACTAGGAGTGTTCGTAGATTTAAGTTTGTTGTGCCATATTCTGATCCTAATATCGGCACGATGCAACAGAAATTGGGATTCATCTGACCCAGCAATGTCTTACTAGGGAGTGCCAAGGGGTCAAGTTGTGGCAAGCTTCTGCACACTAAAGTCTTGTCTTGCTTTTCTGTTTGTAGATAGCAGTTATACTGATTCTATTCTGTTATAGCCCCATCTCTCCTAAGAAACGGTGAATTTGACTTTTATATTCAGACATTGAGGCTCTAGTGTTGTATTTGACAGTAATTTGCTTGGCCGTCAACTTATGTTTTTGTCAGAACAACCTCTTCTGACCCCTTTTTGTTATTGAATTGTTTACATTCTTGGGATGTGTCATGCATTGCACAACATTTAAAGTTATTACACTGTTTGCTAATAGAAAAAACCTCTCTAGTAAAAAAAATAAAATAAACAGTGATTAGAAGTGCTTTGTACGACGTGACGGGTCAGCCAGGGACTTGTAATTTTGCAAGACTAAAGGTCCTGTCACACATAACGAGATTTTGTGACTTAACGATCCTGCTAACGATGTTGTTATGTTTGACACGTACCAACGATCTAGCCCCTGCTGTGAGATCATTGATTGTTACATACTGCTCTGGGTCATTACTACGTCGTTGCGCTCCAAAGGGACAATAACCAACGATCTCAATGCTACGCTATGGAATGACAAATCCCAACGACCTCGGTATAATTCTGGATCATTGCTGAAGTCGTTGGTGACATCGCTGGTGAGATACCTGTTTGACATCTTACCAGTGATGTGAAAAACGACGCACCAGCGATCCCGGCCAGGTCGTATCGGTATTGGTGGTGCGTCGTTATGTGTGATGGGGGCTTAATAGCAGCAGATTTGGTTCAGGAGCGGAGAGAGAGAAGAGAAGAGTAGTTGTCTAAACTCTTAGTCTGGCTTCACACTACGGCTGGGATCCGATCTGTGGCTGTCCGGTTGAGGCAGACAGCCCCGGACCGAATCAGCACACAGAACTGAAGTGCTAATTTGCCCTCCGGTCTGGTGTGCAGCTGTCGCCGCTGATACGTCAGGACCGCAGCTCGCAGGGAGCTAGCCGCGGTCCTGAACTGTGAAGAGGGGCCGGCGCTGAGCTTCAGCACCTTGGAGCTGTCCCCTCCAACAGATCAGGAATGTGGCTCGCTCGTTGCGAGCCGCGGTCCTGCGTAATCTGCGGCAGCAGCTGCACACCGGACCAGAGGGCAAATTAGCACTCCAGTTCTGTGTGCTGATCCGGTCCGGGGCTGTCTGCCTCAAGCGGACAGCAACGGATCGGATCCCAGCCATAGTGTGAAGCCGGCCTTATAAACGCATGAGCTTGAGAAAGGTAACTGGGCTCTCGGGAGTTAACTCTTCAACCTGGAATATATCTATTGTGCTTCTTAACCCGGGCACACGATGATGTCTCCTTGGCAATGAGCTGCAAAAATGATAAAACCTCCCTAGCTGGAGATTTTCAACAGATAGAAAATGCAAGTCATGCTGTCTAAATATCTTAGACTAAGTGTAGTTTATACTGTCTTAAATTTAGACAGCTTTAGTAAATCAGCCTTAGTATGTTTTCTTATAATTAAGTCTGTGTAGAGAGAGTTTAAACTTTTATAATGTCCAGAGCTTTATTTGATATGACAATATTCTAAGAAAATAACATTTTGAACCTATGAAGATTCAAATGAAATCTGAAAGATGAGTCCGATTCCCCTCTCTTCCTGCCTAAAGTGACAAAAACTGGCTTATGCATCATGGAGGAAGTTTGTCCTCTGGATGAAAATTGTTAATGAACAAGGTGAACTAGATGGACATAAAGAGGATGTCCAGTCATTTTGATATTGATGATCTATCCTAAAAATAGGCTTTCATTACCAAATTGGTAGGGAGTGCTTTTTCCTGTTTTGGCCTTTGTATCCAAATTGCGGAATGGCTGCAGCTTAATCCTGAAGATCCACCACTATTAATTTGAATAGAGAACGGAGATGCAGTATACAGCTGAAGCTGTTCCGCTGTGCAACTGAGCATATCCGGCTTCCACCAAAAATAGCTTATTGGCATTAATCTGGTATTGAACAGTCCCCCTGAGGCTATGCCTTCAATATTAAAGTACCGGACAACCCCTTTAATAATTAAATGTAGAAGTTGAATTTGGGAAAACTGAAAATTCTAGCTGGTACAGATTCAGTCTGATAAAATGCTTAATACCACTTTACTATAAAAAGTCACTTTTAATAAAGCATTACTCCTGTGTTTTTCGGAGGGAGGTGGGGGGAGTCTCCAGCGCTGGAGCGGTGCTCTAAATTTGTTCCCTAAACCCGATCTTAAAGTCATCCTCCAGCATCTTCATCTTTTTCCAGCACCACTTTAGTCCGTGTCTGGCACTTGGACCTGCCGGTAGCTCTAGTATTTCATACAGGGTGCTGGAGGTCATAACTCAATAATAGTTTGAGAGCCTCCTTTTGGCTCTCATAGACTTACATTAAACGCTTGTGACATAATGTCTGACTTCCGACCACTCTAAAATTAGTCACAAGATGGTGCCATGACTGTGGCGAAGCTGAATAAAAGGTGAAAACGCAGAAAGGTGAGTTTATGACGGGCAGGGGACTTGTGTTTAAAACACCACTCCAGCGCTGAAAAAAAGTTTTAGTGGTGTTATTAGTAAACATAAAACTATTGGATCATATTCTTTACCGACAAAGGAAAAAAAAGTTTCTAAAGTTTCAGTGCTAGCTACACATCTAGATGATTATTTGCCACTGATTTGGGTATTTCATAGTACTTAATAGGATGGTGTAAACTGCAGCCATGCCATCTAGATCTAACCTAATAAACTCTGACATGTGCCCACAAGTAGAGGGTTAAATGTGATTTCTTAAGTTTTATTTATCCCATTCATTAATTTTTTTTTTTTTTTTTTTAAGGAAAAGTTGTAATCTGTGGAAATGCCACTAATCATTTTGCGTTGTAAAAGGTAATATTAGTTCATGGCATCTTGCCTTTTCTAGAGCTTACTCCAGGCACAACAGAAGAACTGTAGTGTTGATAGTACAGCCGTCATGTTTGCATTCACCACCCACGCTCACTATACCTTACATATAACAAGCCATCATCGTGACTCACACGGTTGGATTACTTTGCAGGATCTCTCAATAGCTGACAAACTGTTATTGACTCCTGTCACGAAACCTGCCTGCCCTGTGCCAGCAGCTGTTTCTACAAAAGCGAGTGAATCATCAGGACAGCCTTCTGTGTGATCCAGACAACGGGTGATTCACGAGGCTTTAACTAACTCATTGTTTTATTTGACCTAGTAAATAAAGATGCCACAGACCTGTCATTTCAGGGGTGGACCCAAATCATAGGCCCCATGCTCTCTATTGTCCTATATAATGGCCGCTTTACACGTCGCAATATTGTTCCAATATTGCATACGATCTCACAGGAGCGCGCACGTTTTTGGCACTTTTTCAAGATCGCATAGTAGATGTCACACAGGGAGATATCGGCAGGCAACGCAACTACGATGGTGTACACCCCTTCTTTGCGCTGAGTATGAGCAACCCAGGGAACGACCAATTAACATTGGAGTGAATAGGGGAAGTTGCGCTCCAAATCGTAGTTGCGCTGTCAAGACAGCATGATCCTGCCACATCGCCTATACAATATCGTACAGTTGAAGGGCTTGCACAATCTTCTTGCAATATCGTAGTTAGGTTGTTTTCGCGTCGCATTGCCCATTTACACGACACAACGCACGAATGATATCAACTGCAACGGCCACACCACGTGACTTTATCGATGTTGCGTTGCAATATCACGACGTGTAAAGCAGCCATTAGCATTTATGAAAAACCATGAATTGCTACAGTTCTGTAATATAGTTTTAGGTGTTTCCCCTGAATTTGGGATCTCCTTGTGGAGACTAGCCACAATGCTCTTCTGGGAATTATGCAAATTGTCTCTTCAGAGAGGAAGAGGACTGGAAGTCCAGTGTCACCTCTTAAAAAGTTGCAGCAATAAATGGTGGAAGAAGAAAGCACAATAGAGTCTTACCCAGGGAGAAGAAGGCTTAGCAGGGAAGCAATATAGAGCTCACCTTGTATGGTTGTGATCCACAACCAAATGAAAGCGTTCGAGGCAGCTGCCGCAGAAGCCACATGCATCAAGACATGTCGATTATGCAGGATATCAAGCAAAATGGCATCAAATCTCCGCGCTGCTGCCAAATTATGCACCTCAAAGCGATAGTTGTAGCATATGGTGGTTTATTCTACACGCTTTGAAGCGTAACCCCGCTTCTTCATTAGGAAAGTGATGTAGTTTTCCTCTCAAGTCCTCTTCCGCTCTGAAGAGACAACCATTTTTATTGCACAAAAAATTCAGCATCTCACAGTTCCAGGAAAGTGAGTGGGAGTTATAGAAATCTTGTTCCGTTTTTTTTTTATCCTTGTTTTTCAACCTGTCAGTTTTTCTTGCAGGTAAGCGGAGTTTTATGTGGATTTTCTCTATAAACTTGCATTAGATGAAGAATATGCAGAAAAGACAAAAACAAAAGGGGGTTTAGTGTCTTTCCAATGTGGAAACAATATAAAAATGCACAGTCCACACATGGCTATATCTAAGTTTTGTCAAAGCCAAACAGGAAGGGTTAAAAACGAGGCAGCTTTATTTAAAACCTGACATACTAACGGCAGCATCAAAAATAGGATAAAAACTCTGTGTAGCATATCTGCATATGGGTCAAAGTTCCAGTGGATTTTTTTTTGCAAGAAAAGCTGCTCTTTCTACTTCCAGTAAGTAGATTTTAGAAATCTTTCTTCCTGACAATTGGAAAACTGCTTAGAAAATTGCACTATGTCAAGTCTTCCAGAATTTTTGCAATGTTTTTTTTTCACCATAAGTAATGACTGCAAAAAAAACAAAAAACACAACCATGCATTTTTGCAGCTTTTAAGGTGAATGAAACTGTCATTTCTGCACAGTACATGTTTTAATATTCTGCAGCAAAAAAGGCACAAAATTTACTTTTTCTAAGCAGCTTCTTTACCGCCAAGAGAACAGGTTTTGCCTGCAGAATAAAAACAGTCAAAAAAAAAAAAGCTGTGTGTGAACATAGCCTATTACTCAAATGGGCTCACTAACTCACTTGGGAGGGGGAAGGGAACAGATCTTCTTTAATATATAATGAAGGAAGCGTTGAGATGTAGCCAACTGCACATACTCTGAGATCTGATCCATAAAGCACTGACTTGACCTTCCAAATTCAGGGTACTCAGGTATCAGTATACCTTCCTACAGTAAGCCTAGAAGTGACATTACTACACATGAAGACATGTCGGCTAAACCAAGTGGCGGGCAACAATATAGAAATAAAGGTAATAGAGATGTAAGCAGGCATTGTTTAATTCTTTATTTTCTGCCATATATTATCTACTCATACTACAGGGCAGTAACCAGCAGTAGAGTGTGTCTAAGGGCATAAATAATTAAATACACACCCAAAAAAAGAATAATGCCAGACTAATATATCCTTTATTGATCATATTAAAAAGGAAAATAAGTCATAATGTTTAAAAAAAAAAAAAAAAAAAAAAAGCAGATAATAGACATAGCAGACATGGAATGTGTACATTAATAAACAGTATAATGGCTATATTAGTACAAAATATAATACATGTGATATAAGTTAGTAATTTTGTTTGGTTACTGAGCAAGATTTATACACTATAAAGGGGAAGATATTCCACAAAACGTGTCATGATGTAAGGCAGCATAGTAAAAACCTAAAGTAGGTATGGAAGCATATACGGTAATAAAGTATAGCCAATGAAGTCATGGATAACTCAGCAGCTAAAGAAAAGGTGAATAGTAATAATGGTGGGGACCCAGTGCTGCACTATACCTGCCCAATTCAATAAAGAATTGACTATGACAATTATGCATTTAACCCTTAAAACGGGATGTTTATTTATCACTCACTAAAAATGTAATTATGCTAGTTAATAAAAAATGGACCAAAACTCCAGTTCAAAAAGCATATAAGGTTGATTGCACATTTTCTATCGACAATCCAGAAGTGTGGTAATCATTGATATCAATTCTGGTGGTGCTTATCTTTGGAGGTACTCCGCCTTATGGGTGTAGGTATCTAGCCAACCTGAAAATATAGAATATAATTCTCTAATCTGTGAATAATGTTAGTGTCATTACATTGTGGTGTTGATACCTTTGGTAGAACTTTACCTGACTTCTCGAGGTGGCTGGGATTGGTCTAGATGGTGTATAATGTTCTGATGACTGTCAGTACTTTTGATACATGGGTACCTATAATAAATCAATGTGTGAGTATATTCTCACAATTATCTTTAAAGATAAAGATTCTAGACCAATCCCAGCCACCTTGAGAGGTCAGGTAAAGTTCTACCAAAGGTATCAACACCACAATTTGAAGACCGTAACATTGTCATAGTCAATTCTTTATTGAATTGGGTAGGTATAGTGCAGCACTGGGTCCCCATTCTTAGAAAATATATCCCTAAAAAAGGGAGAGTCATACACAGTACTCTACCCCCGCCTTCCCCCCCAAAGACCTACTAGCAGCAGCACACCACAATTATACAATCTAACGAATTACCTTACCTGTCCTCCAGTGTCATCTCAATAATAAATATCAGAATGTTAAGCCATTACAGATGTAGTATATATAGTCATCTGAGAGAAAAACCACAACGGACACATTTCTCTTTGTCCAGTGTATTGAATAAGTGGTCAGGATTGTTATTTAAATGCACTGCTCAAAAACATAAAGGCAACACTAAAATACCACGTCCTAGATCTCAATGAATGAAATATTCCAGTTGCAAATCTTTATTAATTACATAGTGGAATGTGTTGAGAACAATAAAACATAAAATGATCATTATAAATTAAAATTAATATCTCATGGAAGTCTGGATTTGAAATGATCTTCAAAATGGAAAATCCAATTACAGGCTGATCTAACTTCAGTGGAAATGCCTCAAGACAAGGAAATGAGGCTCAGTAGTGTGTTTGGCCTCCATGTGCCTGTATGACCTCCCTACAATGCCTGGGCTTGCTCCTCACGTCGCAGATTCCTTCTGAGTGATCTCCTCCCAGATTAAAGCAACGGTCAACTCCTGGACAGTCTGGTGCAACGTGGCATTGGTGGATGAAATGAGACATGACGTCCCAGATGTGATCAATTGGATTTAAGTCTGGGGAATAGGAGCCCAGTCCATAGCATCAATATCTCCCTCATGCAGGAACTGCTGACACACTACAGACAGATGATGTGGCCTAGCATTGTCATGCATCAGAAGGAACCCAGGACCCACTGCACCTGCATATGGTCTCACAAAGGGTTTGAGAATCTCCTCCAGATACCTAATGGCAATCAGGGTACCTCTGGCTAGCACATGGAAGACTGTGCGGCCCTCCAATGAAATGCATGCCCGCATCAATACTGACCCACTGCCAAACCGGTCATGCTGGAGGATGATGCAGGCAGCACATCGTTCTCCACGACGTCTGCAGACTCTTTCACGTCTCACATGCTCAGTGTGAACTTGCTTGCATACGTGAAGAGAACAGGGCACCAATGTCGAATCTACCAATCTTAGTGTTCTCTGGTAAATGCCAATCACCTTGCATGATGTTGGGCTGTAAGCACAACACCCACTTGTAGACGTCAAGTCCTCATACCATCTTCAGAGTAAACACATGGATATTAGGGGCTGCTGGAGGTCATTTTGCAGGGCCTGGCATTACTCCTTGCACAAATAAGGAGATAGTCCTCCTGCTGGGTTGTTGCCCTCCTATGGCCCCCTCCACATCTCCTGGTATCTGCTCCATGCTCTGAACACTGTGCTGACACAGCTACCTCCTTGCCGCAGCTCACATTGATGTGCCATTCTGGATGACCTGCACTATCTGAGCAATACCTGTTGGTTGTAGACACCGACTCATGCTTCCTCTAGGGGTGAGAGCAATGTCAAAATGCAAAAGTGACCAAAACAGTCAAAAAGGATTGGGGCAGAGAATCGTCTGTGGTCACCACCTGCAGGACTGCTCCTTTATAGGGGATGTCCTGCTAATTGCTGATCATTTCTACCTGTTGTCTGTTACATTTGCACAACAGCAGGAGAAATGGATTCACAATCAGTGTGGCTTCATAACTTGACACGTTGATTTCACTGAAGTGTGATTGGCTTGGAGTTAGGGTATGTGCACACTGGCCGGCGGGTTGGTGGGCGGCGGCTGGGCGGACCCGCCAGGAAGCTCCGGAGCCGTCCACCGGCATCCTGGCGGGTATGTGCGGCGGGTGACGGGCGGGTGGCCAGCGGGTTAGCGCCGGCGGCGTTGCGGCGGCTGGAAGCAGTACATGATTCTGCTTGCAGCCGCTGCAGAACCGGCCGGTTTATAGAACATGCTCATTCGTTGCTAACCCGCTGGGAACCCAGCGGGTTAGCAACGGATGAGCATGTGTAAACCGCCGGTGTGTGGACACCGGGTGTCGGTTTACATAGGTTTTAATGTTAATCCAAACGCCGGTTCGGATTAACATAAATTTACATGAAATTTATGTAAACCGACTGGCGGTTTACACATCTAAACCGACCCTAACCCGGCCAGTGTGCACATACCCTTACATAGTGTTATGTTAAGTGTTCACTTTATTTTTTTTTGAGCAGTGTACATGAAGACCAATCAGAAAAAGAAACCATGGCCAATCTCCTCCCATATCTATTTAGGTTTTTACTATTTTGCCCATTATATTGTCTACATCGTTATACGTTATGGGGCATCTCCTCCCCTTTCTAGAGTATAAATCTAATGCAGTGACTGAACAAAAGTACAAACGTATATATCACACAGTCTATGGATCATATTTAGTACTATTATAGCCAATATACTATGTTTATGAACATGCATATGTTCCTTGTCAGCAATGTATGTTATCTGCATTGCACCTTATTTGGCTTTTCTATAATCAAGAAGATATCTTGAATTCCTATTTTTATTTGGCTCCTATTCCTTTTCTGGATACATATATTACACTGGGACACAAATTTAAAAAATGTTGGTGCCTCAGGTTTTATGTATGCTTGATTTCAGATATATTCAGTCCTCTGAATCCAAATATATTGTTCATTTTTTTGTAGCAGCTCTACGTTTTGAGATAATGTACAGTTGACCACACATGAATTTCGCATTTCTTTCCTCAACAGGTGTATTAATATTGAATTAAAGATAATATGTGACATGTTAGATGCAACTCATTTAAGGCTACTTTCACATCTGCAATTCTGCCCATTCGCGGCAGATCCGGCAGCTTTACAGCATCACGGCTGACTTGTGGTAGGCCCCATTCATTCTCTATAGGTCTTGTGGTTAGGTGCAGTTTTGCCTGATCTGGCACTTGCGGCGAAAGAAAAAAATGCAGCTAACAGTGGGTTTTTGGTGCTGCCACAAGTGCTGGATTTGCCAAAACTGCACTTGACGCACCTGACCGCAAGTCCTATACAGAATGAATGGGGCCTACCACAAGTCAGCCGTGATGCGGCAAAGCTGCCGGATCTGCCGCAAATGGGCAGAATCGCAGATGTGAAAGCAGGCTAAGTATCTACTGTAAATTTCAGACACACACACAACTTTTGGGGGAAAACGGGGGCGCGACTCATAGTCCAAATGTACGGTTTGCTGTGGGGGCAGCTTTGGACTGGTGAGCGGAGGCTTGAGCAGTCTGCAGCTGTAGTCTGTGATCATGTGGGTCTGCTTATTAGGCTAATGTAATATTCACTGCACTCTCCCCGCCACTCACTGAAGGCGGCGCTGGGAAGTGAATATTACATAAGCTTAAATTGCCGTGACCATGACCACCGGTTGCAGCAGCGGTGACTGGGTGTCTGGATATTCACTGCTTCCCATGCATCATTGGCGTGGGAAGCAGTGAATATCCCGGACAATCATACCCATCCTCCCATTGCTTCACTGCATAAATTACGTCCTCCTGTCCTGTCTACCAAATGCTGATCAGTGTGTGGAGCGGGGCACAGGACAGTGATGTAATTGCTGTGCGCACCGCTCACATAGCGATCAACATTCGTCTTGAGAAGACAGAAGGGCACCACTGCTGCAGGAGGGGGCAATGGGAGAGAGAGTATGATTGTTTTTTTCTCAGACCGTGGGTGTTATGCTGCTGTCCACTAGGAGGCGACACTAGGCAGAATCTGCAAAAGAGTTATAGACTCCTCCTCTGCAGCATTACACCCCTGAAGCAGGAAGTGCTTCTCCAGTTTTTGCTTAGTGTCTAGGAGGCACACACAGATTTTTTAGTGCTCCTAAAAAACTTCCTTTTTTGGATTTTTTTTTTCTTCAAGGAGAAGAAAAGTGGGTCTCTGACGAGACTCCCGGCATGGTCCCTCCTCGGCCCCCCACTGTTGGGGGCGCCTGGTTGAGGTCGACTTTTTTCCCCCCACATGCCGCTCCCTCCTCGGCCCACCACTGTTGGCGGCGCCCGGTTGAGGTTGAGATGATGGTCTTCCTTCCCCAGCTCCCCACTGTTGGGGACCTTGGGGGTTGAGGTCGAGGCTATACAGAAGCCCTTGGATGATGGACTGCAGCATCCCTCCCTAACCACCCCCCATGGGGCTGATAGGTTGAGACACCGCAGGTAGGGCACTAACGTGCCGCGTGGTTGCAATCCAGACGCATCGGTGCTGCTGAATGCTTCTGATGGGCACGGGCTGCAGCACTGTGCCAGACTGCAGCACCAGGAGCCACAGCTCTGCTAAGTGCTCCTAAAGGGCTCAGGGGACAAGGCTAAAAGGTCAGCTGCATTGCGCAGCACATGCAGGAGACTTCAGCCTGGATGACTACTCCCCAAGAGCCCCAGTCCTTCCGCCACGAGACTGTCCCCTGGGGGTCCCCTAAAGGCTGCAGCGAACGTCCGTGTAACTCCAGGAGATCAGCTTTTGCTGCTCTCTCCTGAGAGGGAAGGGAGCCCATACTGTAAGTGGGAGCACCGTTTTTTTCTGGGCTCCTTGCAGGGTCCCCACAACCCCTGGATGCCAGGAGACCCAGTTTTCTGGGATCTCCTGATGGGAGCTGCCACCCTACCCCTCATTCCAGGAGACCCAGTCCCCTGGGTTCTCCTGCTGGGGGCTGCGCTGGGCAAGCGTGCATGTGGCCACAGCTCCTGGGGTCCGGCCGGGTCCAGATCTGTTCCGGTCCCGGACCGGACCTCCGCGCCGGCCTGCCGTCATTTGCGGCTTCTCTGTTTACTTGAGGCCGCGGCTTCGGCCTAGCGCGAAGCCGCCGCCTTATCACCGCCCCCGGCCCGCCCCCGGTTGACGAGAATGACGCGGACAGCGTCATAACAGAGGGCGGGCCGGAGTTGCACAGCAAAGCTGGGGTCGGGACGGAGGATAACTGGCGCGAAGCCTATGGCACGCCTTAGGATTCTGGTCCCGCCCTGCTGTTAGCAGCGGCGGCCATTATCCACAGGGCACAGTAGAAGCAGGGTTGAAAGCACAGTGTGCACAACCCTTAGTGCCAGACTGTGTGGTTTGGCCACAGCTCCTCAATGGTACCTAGTACTGTGGCCATGACAGGGCTTCATCCCTGCTGCAGGGCTGAAAGTGAACTTGGGCCAGCAAATATGTGCGGTGCAGGACCGATAAGGAGCTCAGGAAGAGCTTCCTGCCTGCCTCAGCCCTTAGGACACTGCTGCCAAAGGTCAGAGTGTTCAGCAAGGCAGCCCACCTGCGGCAGCCCTAAGGACGGGCAGCTGGAGTCGGGGGTCAAGGAACCCAGCAGGGCTCCCCGCCTGTGGCAGTACATCATTAGGGCCGCTTCCAGGGGTTCCGGAAAAGGCTTACAGAGCCTCGTTTTGTGCCGGTTCCCAATAGCGACGGTAGGACAACCAGCAATGATGTCCTGATGCATTTAGTCATCACGCCATACATGCAAGGAACGAAGTCATAATATAAGGGGCAGTGTAAACACGTCAGGTGATCAGTTACTGCCCTGTCCTACAGTGGTATTGATGTCTCTAACCCCCACAGTGCACAGGTCACTCTGGTGCACAGTGCACATATTTGTTTTTTCTCTCCACCGTATTGAAGTTACCTGTCAGTACACCTATCACTACACCTACTGGCCAGGCATTCCGCATGCTTCTGCTTTCTATATGGACGCGCAGACAGCACGTAGTTCGCTTTCATGACATTCTCCAAAAATCATCGATTTCGTCCCGACAACTGGTTTAATAACTGTACGGTAATCAAGATACGGATTCAATTCCGTCAGACACTATGGTTTCCATGCCCGCCGATCACACTCTGTGGCCCGGACGGCTCGAGTTGTTACCTCAGGACTATCTGATCCATAATTCCTGGACGCTGCCAATTGCTCTGCAATAACAGCGTCTACTGCCATCGCCAGTAGACGTGGCATCTGGTTCCGTGGATGGGAGGCGGAAGTGTTTGTAAGGAGACCATCACAGGCCTGTAATGCCTCACTAGACACCTGTTTGGAGGATTACTGTATACCTCAGGCGCTAAGGAGGCAAAAGCGTTTTTCCACTCCCAGCACACATCAGGACGGTTTGTTTTGTTTTGTTTTTATCCGCCGTTGGCATAACTGATTCCG
This sequence comes from Allobates femoralis, assembly GCA_033576535.1. Classification (NCBI taxonomy): domain Eukaryota; kingdom Metazoa; phylum Chordata; class Amphibia; order Anura; family Aromobatidae; genus Allobates; species Allobates femoralis. The sequence continues at coordinate 222,990,671 of JARQOC010000005.1, read as the reverse complement.
GTCATTCGGAATCGTTGGGGTTGGTCAGAGCTTAGGCTAAGTCTGACAAAGGATCGGTCGCCACGCAGGGACCCTTTTTTTAGTGGCGGACTTCCTTCAGGTTTCACTGACAGATCCTTCCTCGGGCCCCCACTGTTGGAGAGCCCAGTTGAAGCTGATATAACCTGCAATTACCCGACAACAGTACGGCGTCCCAGGACTGCTCGCCAATTCTCTCCAGACCCCACAGCTGGAGCCCCGGTTGGTGGTGACGACAGCCAAGTCTCAAAAGACGCAGGCTGAAACACCGTGATCCGCAGCGGCTTGGGGAACTGAGCTAAAGGTCTCGGGAACCTACGACCCATAGCATACTCCTTCCTCGCCTCCCCGCTGTTGGGGACTCGGGTTGAAATTGGGACCACACAGGGTCTACTCGGCCTCTATCCCCGGACTACTAAAACGAAACTCTATGTTGCGGAATGTGGAACACAAGCTCAGCGGCCATTCTCCTCACTGTACCTATATTAGGTACTTGGGTTGAGATAACACGCGTAATGCCCTCTGCTCAGTCCGCTTCGAAGCAGGAACTCGCAGACTCGCAAATGCATTAACCAATGGATGGGCCCTCTGGTCTCCCGTGTGGCTGTGGCCTGAACCTTCTTCCACGCAGTCAGTTCCTTCTCGTCTCAGGAGTTAAAAGTGAATACCGTGAGACCTAAGGCTCATAAATGCAGCCTGAAGTTGGAAATGTCTATACTGCATTCCAGGAGTCTCCCATGTCTGGACGACTTATTCATCTATGCAGGAGGAGTCTGCGTACACTGTCGATTTCACTGGACACGTTAAGAAGACTCGGTTGGCGGATCTCCCTCCATGAGTCTACCACAATGCCAGAGCACATGTTCCAGCACAGAACACAAACAAAATATGTCTTCCTGATGGCCACATGCTGCAGCATCACATATGGAGTATCGGCCATATTGGTTTTTCCCAGACAAGGCACGGTTTCTTTGTCTGGGAATTCGCTTCAGCGGTCTCCTCAATCCTTCACAACGGCTATAAGAGTCCTAGACAGGATAGTGGCAGCATGGGAGGCAGTTCCATAGCCTTAGCTGCACCTACGGCCTCTTCAACTATCCATGCTTAGAGATGGCCCAGAAACAGGATGTGGGGTGATGTACTCCCATCACAATGTACGTGCCAATAGTCCCGCCCACACACGAGGATGCCCCTCAATCTACAAAGACTTGGGCAGTATTTCTAGTACTGGAATACTTCAGTCACCTTCTGGCAGTCGGTCTTGCTAGGATATAGTCAGACAATGCCACATCCGTGGCATATGTCAACCACCATGGTGGAACCCGCAGTCTCCAAGTGATGACAGACGTTCGCCACATCCTTCACCGGGTGGAATCCTTGAACACTGTACTGTCACCTGTTCTCATACCAGGCTAACCCGCCAAGGGACGGACTCAGGGAATCGGCCCCTTCATTCAGATGTCTTCTGTCAAGGCTGCCAGCGCCAGGAAACTACAGATGTGGACCTGACGGCCTCACGTCTCCATTGCTAAGGCTCCATCCTTTCTGGCCAGGTCCTAGAACCTACAGTCAATAGGACAGACGCACAAGTCCTAGACGGGACCTGTCTCCGTCTCCCCTATATTCTTTCACACTAACAGGATAGTGCGGAAGGTCAAACAAGACGGTTGCCAGATCTCCCTGTATTTTCAGACTGGCCCAGATGCGCTTGGACGCAAATTTCGTCCAACTCATAACAGCAGTACCAGGACTACTAAAAAGATAGTTCAGACCTGCTCTCTCAGGGCCAGCTCTCCCTTGGAATTCCTCAACTCTGAAAATAGTGGCGTAGCCCTTGAGACCTGGAATTTACCCATGGGTTTTTTTCCCTGGATGTTGTAGCGACCATGGTCGCAGCAAGTATACCAGCCTTATCGATGATATACCACGAGTGTAATCGTTTTGTTTTTTCTTTATCTCCGAGCTCCTCTAGGGGTCATTCCCCTGACCCTTTTTTCATGCAGAGATCTTTCGTTTCTTCCACTCAGGCCTAGACTCAGGTCTGTCCTTGGGGTCTCTCATACAGCAGGGGTTCAGCCTGTTTCACCTTCTTCCAAAGATGTGTTGCCTCCAGGTCTCTAGGAAAATCCTTCCTTCAAAGGGTCTCCCATTTAAGGTCTCCGTACAACAAGACTACACCTGCGGGACCTGATCTTCGTCCTCACGGCTCTACAAGATCCACCTTTTGAGCGTCTATAGGTTATTACCCTTAGCATTCTCATCCAAACAGTAATGTGTTTTGGTGGCAAATTATTGTTCTCTGCAGAGGTATCTGTACTTTCAGCGCTCTTATGTAAACCATCTTTTCTGGTCTTCTACCTGAACAAGACTGTTCTACGGCTGGTTCCATCCTTCTTCTTAGGCGGTATACTCCTTCCACCTCACTAAAGACGTCTCTCTGTCATCGCTGTGACTGACTCCAGTCTGTCTGGTCGTAAAGGACCTACATATGCAGGACCTTATCAGGTCCCTACGCATCTAAGTACCCACAACCAGTGCCTCTCCACAGGTCGGATTCTCTTTCTCCCTTCTTCCAGAAGGCAGAAATAATGACATGTCAGCCTCTAAGGCTCCTCTAACCAGGTGGATTCGTCTAACCATCCAAGACGCTTATACCGTAAAAATCTCATCCCTTCCGGCAGCGGCACGGCACATTCTACTACGGCCGTGAGGGCTTCCTGGTCCGTTTAGCACCAGGTGTCAGTCCGACAAGTGTGTAGACAGCCAAAAGGGGTCAGCCTACACACATACTCAAGCCACTATAGGGCTTGACGTGCCCTCCAGGCGGCAGCAAGCCCGCCTGTCGGGGCATAGTTCTTCACTGACCATGCTCGGTGTCACTAGTTCCATTGTTCTTTCCCACCCAGGGACTGCTTTGGGACGTCCCACGGTCTGTGTCCCCCAATGAGGCGAAGGAGAAAAGGAGATTTTTGTGTACTCACCGTAAAATCCTTTTCTCTTAGCCTCTAATTGGGGGACACAGCACCCACCCTATTGCCCTGGTGGGCCTTTTTTTCTACAGTTCTCACATAGCTTCTCAGCTGTTACATGGTTAACATGTTTACACATGTTTGCCTATTATCACTCTGTTGACTGTTTAAACTTGTGCCTGTTTAGCTCCAGGCCTTGTAGTACTGTGAGCCTGTTTAGTTACAGGCCCTGTGGTACGATTATTGCTTCGTTAACTCTTCACTGTTTTCCACATGCGCCTGCTTAGTTACAGGCCTTGTGGTACTAGTATTACTCTAACTATTAACTGTTTACACACGTGCCTGTTTGGTTCAGGCCTTGTTACACTGTTATTACCTTGTTGACTATATTTGTTTACACAGGTTGCCTGTGTAGACTTCCTGTGTCACTGTTATTATCTGTTAACTCTCCTACTGCTTTAGCACAAAACTGGAGAAGCACTTCCTGCTTCAGGGGTGTAATGCTGCAGAGGAGGAGTCTATAACTCTTTTGCAGATTCTGCCTAGTGTCGCCTCCTAGTGGACAGCAGCATAACACCCTCGGTCTGTGTCCCCCAATTAGAGGCTAAGAGAAAAGGATTTTACGGTGAGTACACAAAAATCTCCTTTTTGTTTTAATTGCGAAGGGAATTTATGTTTGTGAGAATTAGATCTATGTGGGCAAAGGTTTTATAGACATTAGAGAAGTGAGTATACTCGATTGAAGAGGAATTGAGACATCTAAAAGCATCGTATAATCAAGCTGGGTGTTTTGATTTCTATTTTTCTTAGAAGAGTCCAAATTAGTATTGGGAACTGCATTAAAGTCACCAAAGATATATAAAGTGCCTTTCTGTGTTTCGCATATGATTTTCAGAAGTTTTTTAAGAAATGAAATCCGACCCTTATTGGGTGCGTAGAGGTTAACTAGTGTATGGGTTACATTATTTAGTTGGCATACAAGGATAATTAATCTACCTTCGCTATCTTTTATGACCTCTAGTTCTTCAAATTTGATTGAGTCTTTTATAAGAATAGCTACGCCTGATTTCTTTTTTGTTTGATGAGAGATAAATGTGGGGGAACGTATTATTGGTAAATTTAGGCGGACTCTCTATACAAAACCTAGTTTCCTGCAAGCCAGCTACATCTATGTGATTTTTCTTTAATTCCTTCCAGACAAAATATCGTTTTTGAGGAGAGTTGAGGCCGTTCATATTGACATAAATTTGAATGTCATGTTCTGGTTAGGTAGCTAAATTCGTTGGGAGAAGTGTGTGGAGGTTGAGGTTTGTTTGTTAGGAAAACGGTAGGGGTAAGGAATAAACGTAAACTTCTTAATCAGTTTAGAAAATCGTAACAATACGTGTGCTAGCTATAGAGTTATTTAAATTTTAACAATTAATGAATAGAAAGGTCCTGAACGAGGAAGGGTTCGGAGGAACCGGTGGTTGTCTTACTTTGGGCTAATGTTAGGGCCGCTTTACACACACCAACTTCTGTGTCCAACATCTGAACAGATCTCTGGTTGCAGTGAAATCATGGACACATTGCTCCATTGTACACAGCCACAAAATGGAACAATGTTTCCATGATTTCACTGCAACCAGAGATCTGTTCAGAAGTTGGACACAGAAGTTGGTGTGTGTAAAGCGGCACTTATGGCCAAAGGTGCCAAAGTTTGATCAATTAATTAAAGTCACTGGAGTCAAGTGGGGAATCATCCTGTCTCATTAAGATGTAGAGCTTTGAGAGTCTTGAGACCAACATTGACGTCATCTATGTTGAAGGATTTGTGCTTATATGAGGAAAAAAAAAAATTCACACTTGGAGTTGGGCGGCCCCATCTGTACACAATCTGTCTGGCTCTTAGGACATCTGTGATTGGTGTCAAAGACCTCCGCCTTAGCATAGTTTCTTTTGAGATATCCGTAGAGACCTTCATCCTGTCAAAGGGCGCAGGGAGGGTGCGATTCCTCCTTAAATAATCATTGACTTGGTCTTATGTCTGAAAAAAGGAGTATTTAACAATTACATCTCTTGGAATGTCGTCGGTCAAGTGTGGTGGCTTGGGTAGCCTATAGGTACCGTCACACGCTGCAATATCACTGGCAATTTGCTGGTTGCAGTGAAATCATAGGAGACATTGTTCTATTTTGTTGCAGTGTACAAATGGAACAATGTGTCCATGATTTCTCTGCAACCAGCAAATTGCCAGTGAAATTGCCTACCAATATTGCCACGTGTGATGGTTCCTTCTGGGCTCTTTCAATTGAATGTTCAATTTCAGTTCTCGATGGTATAGTCTTCTTATGGCCACTTTACACGTCCCGATATTGGCGTCCAACTCCGACCAAAAGTCACGTGGTTCGTACATTGGCCCCGATATCGTTCGTGCGTTGTATGGTGTAAATGTCCAATACGATGCACGAACGATGCCAAAACGATATCGGGGATCAAATGAGCCTGCTCTCCAACGGGCCGATATTGGATGGACGTTGTGGCTGGATCGTGCTGTGTTAAAGTCCAACTACGATGTGGAGTACAACTTCCCCTATCCTCTCCCATGTTAAATGGTCGTTCCTGGGTCGGCCGTACAAGGGGGCGTACACATCGTAGTGGCGTTGCCTGCCGATATCGCGCTGTGTAACATCTATGCGATCTTGGAATTCTGCCCTGAAAAAGCGCGCTCCCACGGCGTTCGATCCAATATCGGACCGACGTTGGGACGTATAAAGTGGCCATTAGGCTGCTTTCACATCAGCGGTAATCACTGATCGCGGCAGTTGCAGTGAAAAAAACGCAACTGCCGTGACTGCTGCATAACACTTGCGGCAAGCTCCATACAATGTCTATGGGGCTTGCGGTAAGTGTGCGGCAAGTGCGAGTGCGAGAAAACTGCAGTGAAAGGGGCCTTAATTAGGTTTTTGATATAGTCAATTAAATCATTGTTTTAAACGCTTTCAGGTATTCCCCTAAATTTGAGGTCAAGTCTACGGTCTCTATCCTCTCTAGCGATAAGTTTGTCTTTCAGGATTTTTATCTCTTCTTTCACCTTGGTTTGTTCACACTTGGTAGCTTTGTTGTCTTTTTTAAAATCCGTTAACAATTTTTCATTTTCGTCAATTTGTGAAATTATTGATGTAATAGAAGACTTCATCTCTTCAAATTGCTCTGTAATGTCTTCCTTTATTGAGTGTTTGAAGGCTGTGAATAATTTCAGAAAAACGTCTCTAGCCAGAGGTTGTCTGACGTCAAAGTTGAGGAGTGGTTCCATTTCAGATTGGTCTTTCATGAGTTTCTGTCTTGCTGGGTTTCTCAAGTATGATTCTTGATCTAGATCTGAATGGACAGGAGGGGAAGAGTTTGGTCTAGATTTGGAAGGTGTCACCATCTCCTTCCTCTTTGAGCTTGCGTATGATGTTTCATGCATCGACATATCTTCCAAGGATGATCTCCAGTCTTCTGAAATATGGACAGTCTGTTTTATCCTTTCCTATTTTGGAATGAATGTTGCTAGACATGGGAGTAGGGATTTTGCTCTTAGGTGAGTTTTTGTGTGTGTCAGTAGTGTTTTCGACACCATTGGAGCCTGGATTCGGCCTAATTTTGGGGGGCATGAGGTCGTCTAGTAATTTATGGTTAAATTTATTTATGTTTGGAGTCTAAAGTTGGTTTGAAATAGCATTTAGGTAGACAACTAGAAATTAAATTCAAGTATTGATAGCTTATGAGGTTGTTGATGGAGAGAGTTTGGAGGATGAGTAGACAGGAGTTAGAGAAAACTCTAGATCAATACTAAGTATATAATAAGTACTTTTACAAAGCTATAACAAAGAACAGTATATAAGTAAAAGCAGAGAATACCATATTCAGCTTCTATTTTTTTGCTACAGTGAAGTTATATGAACAATGAAACAGTGAAATTATGCTTGCAGAAGAAATAGCATTAAAACTATCTCCTATTTCCTTATACACAGGACCCAAAATATAGCAGTTGCTAGAGCAGCAGCAGCAGTACACAGGAGTTCAGGAGAGAACTTAAATTTTGGATAGATAATACCTCACTGGAACAATGAGTAAGCTACAAACAGCAGTAATTGCATCTAGGCAGGGTGTCACCTATGTGTACTGAAGCCGAAATATAAGAGCAGGGAAGATCTGTTCATCAACCCTAGATTAAACCATTAGTGGAGAAAAATAACATTCACTGGAAAGAAGTTTTAAAGGCTGGTAACTCACTATATGAGAGTTCAGTCACTTATGAGAGATGAGGAACTCTCTAGGAGTGGGAAAAGGCACACACAAATGGTTAGGATAAGGTTGGGATAGAAGGGAGTATGTACCAACATTTATGTTTGGGTCATATAGCTTTACTGTCTCACCAATAGGGAAATAAAGAAAAAAAAAAAAGGTGCAGAAGGGTTGAAGAATATCCTCCTCAGTGATGCGTGTCTGCGACATCTCCTTTCCTCTGCATGTCAGTCGGCCTCCTGGTCTGCGCTGCTCGTGTACATTGCTGGCCATCTGCCAGATCCGCCCGCTATGAGTTGAGCTTGTAGTGTTCCCTCCAGCAGATGGCGCCAGAGTTTACCAGATCTACTTTAGAGTAGTGTATTCCTCCGCCCTGAATTCACCGTGCGACCAAAGGAGTAAAGAAAATAGTATCCCTGTTACTTCCTGCTGCACCGTCACAGAGAAGCCAGCCCAGACCACCAACCACCACACCGACGTCTTATCACTTGGGAGAGAATCTGGACCAAGGCCACAAGGAGAGGTGGGATCCTCCGCCACCGTCCAGGCACACAGGCAGTTTCCAAGCAGGAGGAACACTGGGAAGGCGGCCGTGATCGGTACCAACTGCACAGGAGGAGCGGGCACAGCTCCAGCAGGAAGTAGTCCAAGGGTCGGGAGGGTCTAATTCACAGTTCTGTGTGTGTGCAGGGCGCCGCTTGATATGGCGCCAATGTAAGTTGGCATCTAGCTCCAGTCAGAGCCTGGGCTCTACATCACTTAGCAGTCAGGCACCTTACCGAAGCCAGGTAAACCACCGGAATAATCCTTGGGTAATCCGCAATTGATCAAGTCGCGTGAAATGGAGTGTGATGTCTTTAAAAAGACAGATGCCCCGTCGCTTGATGAAAGGCACCGGAGCTCTCAGGAAAACTTGTCTCCTACATTGAGCTGCAGGCCACGCCTGTTGACCATTTGTGATTCTATACCAGCTGTGTTGGTATGTATGCTTTCGGTTTGTGGCACATTAGTATATAGGAGGGGATACTAATGTGCCACAAACAGGATGTTGATATCACCAACCGTTCCCATTTCATTTAGGTGTATCCATATAAATGACCCACCCTGTAAATTATTTTCCTGGTGCAACTCACTCCAATCGTTAAAGTGCTGCTTTTGCAAGTTACTTCAGTAAATCCACAGTATATCAATGACAATTGTTTATGCATGTTTAATTATTCTATTATCTAAATAAATCTAAATGTTTGAATTTAATAACCAAAAAGGCAAAAAAGAGAATTTTGTTTACTTACCGTAAATTCTTTTTCCTTTAGTCCTTAAATCTGGGAGACCCTGACATCGGGTGTTATATGCTGCCCCCTGGAGGGCACACCAATTATAGGAGAGATTTTCTCCTCCTTCTCCTCTGCAGCATATACGCCCCCTGCAGTAATACTGTCAGTTTGGTATATAAGCAGTAGGAGGAAAACATTGCACTGTAAAACAAATCCAGGCCAACCGGGCCGAACAGGAAAAGTATAAGGCCAGAACAATGGCCAACAGTGAGACTATGTGCTGTACAAGAGACGCAGGTACGCCCGTAGGGCAAAAAGGGTGGGTGCTGGGTCTCCCAGATTTAAGGACTAAAGGAAAAAGAATTTACGGTAAGTAAACAAAATTCTCTTTTTCCTTGTCGTCCAAAATCTGGGAGACCCTGACATCGGGACGTCCAAAAGCAGTCCCTGGGTGGGAAAAAACCACTGCACCCTGAAAGGCAACTCAGACATTTACAGGTGGGCAACAGCCACCTGAAGAAGGCGTCTGCCCAGACCTGCATCCGCTGAGGCATGAACATGTACCTGGTAATGTTTAGAAAATGTGTGTAGGCTTGACCAAGTGGCAGCCTGACACACCTGTTGGGCTGAGGATTGGTGCCGCAAAGCCCAAGAAGCGCCCACGGACCTGGTGGAATGCGCCTTGAGTCCAGCCGGGGGAGACGTGTGCGAGACCGAATAGGCCTCTAATATGGCCGTCCTGATCCAACGGGCAATTGTGGCCTTGGAGGCGGAAGATCCCTTGCCGCGTCCGGCCGTGAGAATAAAGAGAGAGTTAGTCTGACGCAGAGGAGCTGTGCGAGACAAATACACTCTCAGAGCCCTGACCAAGTCCAAGTTGTGGAGGGCCTTTTCAAACCTGTGAACCGGGTTTGGACAAAAAGACGGAAGAGAAATGTCCTGGTTGAGGTGGAAAGGTGAGATCACCTTTGGAAGAAAGGAAGGAACGGGACGTAGGACAAATTTGTCCTGATGTACCACCAAGAAGGGAGGCTTGCATGACAATAAAGCCAAATCTGACACCCACCGAAGCGAGGTGATTGCCACCAAAAATGCCACCTTTTGCGAAAGGGTGGACAAGGGAATATCCGTTAGTGGTTCAAATGGAGGCTTCTGAAGGGCCGAGAGAACCAAATTGAGATCCCACGGTTCTAGAGGACGCTTGTAGGGTGGGACAATGTGGGCCACCCCTTGCATAAATGTGCGAACCTGTGGGAGCCTAGCTAGCCTCTTGGAATAAAGGACAGAAAGAACTGAAATCTGTCCTTTCAGAGAGCTTAGGGAAAGACCAGTGTCTAGACCCGCCTGAAGAAACAAGAGTAATGTAGGCAAGGAGAAGGGCCACGGGGAGTGGCCTTTAGCAGAACACCAGGAGAGGAAAATTCTCCACATTCGGTGATACATTTTCAGCAAGGCAGGCTTACGAGCCTGTATCATGGTGTTCTGAACTTCCCGGGGAAGACCCGATTGTGTCAGGACCCAGTATTCAAGGGCCAAACAGTCAACCTGAGTGCCGCAGAATTGTGGCGGAAGAATGAACCTTGAGAGAGAAGGTCTGGACGATCTGGAAGGCACCAAGGTTCGCCGTCGGCGAGTTGGAGCAGTTCCGGGAACCAGGCTCTCCTTGGCCAATTGGGAGTGATTAGGATCACACGGCGACATTCCGTCCATATCTTGCGGAGCACCCGCGGTAACAGGGCCAGAGGTGGAAACACGTATGGCAGGCGAAACGGAGACCAATCCTGGACCAGAGCGTCCGCTGCCAGAGCCCTGTGGTCATGGGCCCTGGCTATGAAAGCCGGAACCTTGTTGTTGAGGAATGACGCCATCAAGTCGACATCCGGAGTCCCCCACCGCCTGCAAATGGCCTGGAATACTTCTGGGTTCAGAGACCATTCGCCCGGGTCCATGCCTTGACGGCTGAGATAGTCCGCTTCCCAGTTGTCCACACCCGGAATGTGGACTGCGGAAATGGCGGAGCCTGTGGCCTCCGCCCAGGATAGGATCTTTTGGACCTCCAGCATCGCCTGGGTGCTGCGATTGCCTCCCTGATGATTGATGTAAGCAACGGCCGTCGCGTTGTCAGATTGGATCCTTACCTGGCGGCCGCTCAGGAGGGACTGAAACGCCAGATAAGCCGCCCTGATTTCCAGAATGTTGATGGGAAGGGAAGACTCCACCGGAGACCATGTACCCTGAGCTCTGTGGTGAAGGAACACCGCTCCCCAGCCGGCAAGGCTGGCGTCCGTGGTGACCACCGACCATGACGGTGGGAGAAGGGATTGACCCTGAGACAGGGACGGATAAGCCAGCCACCACTGGAGAGATTCCCTCGTTTCGGGGGACAGGAAGATCTTGTGATCCAAGGTCCTCGGATTTTTGTCCCAGACTCGAAGGATCTCCAGCTGAAGAGGACGCAGATGGAGTTGTGCGAATGGGACTGCTTCTATTGAGGCCACCATCTGTCCTAGGATCTGCATCAGGCACCTGATGGAGTACGATCGAGGAGGGAGAATGGAGCGAACTCCCGCTTGGAGTGAGACGGTCTTCTCGTGAGGCAGTCGCACTAGAGCTGCTCGAGTGTCGAATTGCATGCCCAGATACACGAGACTCTGGGTGGGAACGAGGATCGACTTCAGAAGTTGACGATCCAGCCAAACTTCCTGAGAGTCGACAGAGTAGTGGAAACGGCTTGCCGGCATTCCTGATGCGAGGGTGCCTTGACAAGGAGGTCGTCCAGATAAGGGATGACCAACAGCCCCTGAGAGTGAAGTATGGAGACCACTGATGCCATCACTTTGGTGAATACTCGTGGAGCGGTGGCCAGGCCGAAGGGGAGGGCCACGAATTGGAAATGGTCGTCCCCAATCGCAAAGCGCAGGAACCGTTGGTGAGCTGGGGCGATGGGGATGTGTAGGTATGCATCTTTTATGTCTATGGATGCTAAGAATTCCCCTTGAGACATTGAGGCCATCACAGAACGCAGTGATTCCATGCGAAAATGCCTCACTTTGACGTGCTTGTTGAGAAGCTTTAGGTCCAGAACGGGGCGAACGGACCCGTCCTTCTTGGGCTTCCTTTTTGTTGGGGCAGGAGTGCACTTTTACCTCCTGTTGTGTCCTTGATAAGTTGGTCCAGACGTTCACCGAAAAGACGATCCCCGGTACAGGGGATCCCTGTAAGATGCTTCTTGGAAGAAGCGTCACCCTTCCAATCCCGAAGCCAGAGGATTCTCCGAATGGCGAGGGAATTGGCGGCTGCCACTGCTGAACGCCCGGCTGAGTCAAGCACAGCGTTCAGAGCACACTTTGATACCATGGCTATTTGTTCGAGGAAGGGAGACGCCTCAGGAACTTTATCGCAGGTCATGGAATGAACTGCGTCTGTAAATGCAGAAAGTGCCTTAAGAGACCAGGCAGCTGCAAAGGTGGGGGCAGGTCCAAGATGCTATTGATAATGGAGACAATGTTGTCAACCAAAGTGTCCCCTTCAGGGACAGATTCAGAGGCTGTCCGTTCTGACTCAGAGCCAGAAGAGTCCTCTTCCTCTCCCTCCTCCAGAGGCTCCCTCGACTGGGATCTGGGCGAGGAGGGAGAAGGGTCTCGGCGGCGTTTCTTGGATCTGGGACCTCCGAGAGATGGAGTGGCCCTGTCACGCCTCGCCGGAAGGAAGGACCCGGGACCGAAGAGGATTCGTCCATTTCCTGGTCAGGGTCCTGGTTAATGGCCTGAATGATGGACCTAGTCATGGAGGCTACAGAGTGCGACATAGCTCACGATACTGCCAGTGCCACTGAATCGGACAATGATTGTGATAAGACGTCAGTCCACTGAGGAGCCGGTGTTAAGACCGGGGGAGCGGACGCCTGATCCCCAAGGGGGCAGGGGCATCCACCTGGGACTGGGTTCCGAGGATATCCAGGGACCCATTCTGCCCACAGGCAGTGCAGAGGGGATTGACACTCTGCTCAGGCAACATGACCTTGCACACTGTACAAGTTGCATACAATTTTGGAGCCCTGGGGGTCTTACCCTTGCTCTTAGAAGCACACATAGTCTGACCCAATCCTGTGTACTTGATACCAAAAATAGTCTGACTGAAGGAGGGAGCCACAGAGGAGAATCCACACCAAATGGTGTGGCTTACCGCTCAGCCAAAGGCTGAGTCCAGGTCCCAAAGTCTGAGTCTCCCAGAGCAGCAGCTAGGAGTGTGCTGCAGGGTCTTGCAAGGAATGAAGCCAAAATGGCCCCCGCAGAGAGAGGAGGTCGAGTCAGAAGAGGGGAGGGCCCGCCAAAAAGCGGGAAACTGTGGCCCCATACGTTTACACAGGAGGGGGAGAGGCCAGAGACCGAGCACTGTGTGCTGGAGCGATGAGAGAGCAGGGCCCGCCGCCCTGCAGTGATAGACAAGCAGGGAGCAGAATTGCAGCCTAGGCCTCCGGCGAAGCCAGGGACTAGATTAGAATGCCGCGGCCAGCCTGCTTGAGGGGTTCGGCGCAGTAGTTGCGAAAACGTACCGCTGAGGCGACCAAAGTGTGCCCCATACTGTGGGCTCTGTGCCCCGTCCCCCTGCTGTGTGAAAACAGGCAGGGAGGGGAATTGCAGTCTGGCCCTCCGGCAAAGCCGGGGGCCGGAGAGGGATAGTGCGGCCGGTCTGTTAGACCCAGATCGCCGCTGGAGATGCGGGGGCCCCCATGTGTCCGTGCACATACCTGAGTCCCCAGAAGGGGAGAAGATGGGGGCCAGCTCGGTTATGGTTGAGCCTGCATCAGGAGCCTGTGACTGGCAGGAGTTGAACTCCGTCACAGGAGGCCACACAGTGACTGTGTAAAGGCCAGGGGAACAGAGAACTGTAAACCCCTCTGTCGGCTCCCACCTCACCAGAGGCCCTTTGAAAGAGTATGGTGAGGGAGTACGGCATATGGGGCCGAAGGCCCATGCCGGGGGACCCCGATGGTCCCTTAATCTTCATCTGTAGCAGGAGCTTCAGTGTGGAGATGTGCCTCCAACGACACCAAATTACAAACTGACAGTATTACTGCAGGGGGCGTATATGCTGCAGAGGAGAAGGAGGAGAAAATCTCTCCTATAATTGGTGTGACCTCCAGGGGGCAGCATATAACACCCGATGTCAGGGTCTCCCAGATTTTGGACGACAAGGAAAATAATAAATGTTCAGCAGACATCAGTCCTAGTGCTTGATAGTTAGAGCTGATGGAAGAAAAACAAGGGCAGATATAGTCAGTGACAAAACCTGATCTCAAAACAGGTTACATATCTCTGGCACCAATTTTTTTGTTCGCCAGTGAAGGTAAAGAATAAATACAAGTCCAGATCTGGTCCAGGTGATTAATCTGTGGCCCCTGGACGAGAACCACCTCCTATATGTCAGCACTCCTAATTCCTATAGATTAGATGATGTGGTGCAATGTCCTGTGTGCATCCAGGATGGCTATTTAACCCTGCTGTGCTGCTCGGTTTTACTATACACTTATGATGTTCTGGCAGCTTTTGACCAGACCTATTAAATTAGCTAAAAATCAAGACTTTAAGTGTTTTATTTGAATACCTGTTGCATTATTATACTGTATGTGAACATGGTTGTTCATAGATAAATTAAATAAATTTCAAATTCGGTCTTTTTTGACCGACAGAACAGAAGGGTTATTTATAAATAATAATTAAAAAAAAATAATAATTAAAGAAAAAAAAAAAAGCGCAGTGGATGAAAGCAGGTAGGTAGAAGTTCACAGGGCTCCTGTCACAAAGCCACAGCGGACTGACCTGGCTGTTGAATCAGGGTCCTGTGACTAAATTTCGTCATCCATATAATCCAAAATACTTGCTATGCAATTTTCACATTGGAGTAGAATGATCAATATATTGTGGTCAAAACTAGAAGTAGAACCTTGAGGCTATGTGCACACGTTGAGTTCTTTCGTGCAGTAGCTGTACGCCAAAGTCAGGACGTTTTACAACGGACAGCCACGGATCCTCTAAAATCGCAATGTGAAACCAGCCTTACAAATACTGAGGAAAAAACCCAAACACTCAATGTTTGCACATGGTCTAAAGCAGGGGTCTCAAACATGCGGCCCGCAAAACTTCCCACTGCAGCCCATCATGAAAAGATAAGCATGGCCCGGGCCATTGTACATGGAGCCGCCGCGGTACCCGCTTTATTGCGACTTCCGGGTACCGCTCAAACAAGCGCCTTCGCTCCTGTACATTCAAGCAAGTAGGCGGCCCAATCAGAAGCCTCCTGTGACATCATACTCCGACATCAGCTGCAGGCGTCTGATTACTCCGCCGGCCGCCTGCTTGCATGAATGTACAGGAGCGAAAGCGCTTGTTTGAGCGGTACCCGGAAGTCACAATACAGCGGGTACCGCGGCGGCTACATGTCCAATGGCTGGGGCATCATTAAGGTGTGTATGAGTGAGAGTTAGAGAGAGAGTGTGTATATGTGAGTGTATTTGTGTGTATGTGAATATTTCTGAGTGTGTATATTTGAGTGTTTGTGTATATGTGAGTGTGTGTATTCCCGCGCCGCCTGAGCGGCACATCGCCGGTGGCTAGTGCCGGGTGCTGGCGGCCGCCTGGTGCCACCTAATACCAGGTGCTGGCAGCTGCCGGGTGCCACCTGTTGCTGCCTCACGGGTACCACCTAATGCCGGGTGCTGGCAGCTGCCGGGTGCCACTTCCTGGGTGCTGGCGACTGCCGCCTGGTGCCGACAGATGATACCTGGTGCAGGCTGTGTGCCGCATGCTGGCTGGTGCTGGCAAGCGGGACACTGGGAGCCATAGAGGAAGAAGCAGCCGGGATCAGAAGTGTGGAGTCAGGCAAGGCGCTATTACAGCCGAAGATAGCAGCCTGGGTGGGTGACCGCTGAACGTGCCTAGGGTGGCAGGAACTCCAAATATGACCCTATGTGTAAGTGTGTGAATGTGTGTGTGTGTATGTGTTTGTGTGAATATGTCGGAGGATGTATGTGTATATGTGTGAGTGTGCAAGTGTGTATATGTGTGAGTGTGTGTGAGCGAGAGAACAAAAAGAACAGAGACCAGGTTGTGGGGACATCTCTACAAAATGGCGTTGGGATGGAGGACATTACTACAAGATGACAAGGGAGGGAACATTACTAAAAGATGGAGACATTACTACAAGAGAAGGACCAGGATGGGGGACATTAATATAGGATGGGGACCAGGATGGGGCATTACTACACGTATGGACCAGGGAGGAACATTACTACAAGATGAAGAACAGGGCGAGGGCATTACTACAAGATGGGGATATTACTACACAAGAAGGGGATCATGATGGGGACAATACAACATGATGAGGACCAGGACGGGAGTCATTATTATAGAAGGGGACATTAGTACCAGATGGGGAACAGTATGGGGGACATTAATATACAATGGGGACCAGTATGGGGACATTACTAGTAGGAGAGGATCAGGATGGGGACCTTTATACAAGAAGGCGACCAGGATGGGGACATTACCACAAGAAGGGGATTAGGATGGGGACATTACTACAAGAGGATCAGGATGGGACATTACTACATGATGAGGACCAGGATGGGGGTCATTAATATAGGATGGGAACCAGGATTGGGCATTACTACACGTAGGGACCAGGGAGGAACATTACTACAAGAAAAGGACCAGGATAGGGACATTACTACAACACGGGGACCAGTTTGTGGGACATTATTAGAAGAAGGGGATCAGGATGGGGACATTACTAGAAGAAGGCGGCGGCCAGGATGGGGACATTACTACATAAAGGAGATTATGGTGGGGACATTCCTACGAGGAGAAGATAAGGATTTGTACTTTACTAGATTGAGCAAGGTCTGGGAGCTTGCTATCAACCTTATGGAGACAGCGAAGTAGGTGAGGAGATTGTAAGCCACTTCCCTCCTCTCAGATATATGCAAATACGCAAATTTGCACTTCACTAAGGAAGTAGAGAAACTCCAGTGCCACATGTAAGCAGCTTCCTCAAAGTCCTAATCGCTTTCCAACAAGCTTTTAATATAACTAAGGGATTTGTGCCAGATCAGAACCCCAAACTACAGATGCTGCGTAAAAAATTCTGGCATTGCTAAAATGTCACTTAGTCCTAAAAGCAATGCAGCCCCCCGATATCAATTTTTTTCTACGTGCGGCCCACCAACTGAGGTCGAGTTTGAGACCCCTGGTATAAAGCATAATAGAAATATCTGGACCACATCCCGTTTGGGCTTTCAAAAACTGATTCTTCTAAATGCAGCCATGTAAAAAAGAGGCCTTTGTACTGCCTACCACCTTAGAGTTGTACATTGCCATAATATTGCACCCATGGAAGAGTCCTGGGCTCAATTTCATACAGAATACTTAATTCTGTGCCTCCAACCAATCTGTGTGCATACTAATGATTGATTCACAATTTCCCCTTTATTACAACCAGCAGCAAGTGGTGGAAGTTTGGTGGCTTTGATCCTCTGATACAAAAAATAAACAAGCCCAAGCCTGTTCTCAATGGACACGACTGACAACACATTAAAATATATGGCGTTATGGAATGCACACAGGTCACTCAGGGGCTATTATCACCCCACTGCATGAATATATTTCACCAGAAAGGTTCTGTAAGAGAAAATACTAATGTGAAGATAATACTTTTACAACCACTGCCAGTTCTTTCCTATATAATATATTATAGTAAAATCCTGGTTCTCTACCCCAGTACATGGGCTGGGGTCTACTGGAATAGCTGGCACTGCTAACTTACTTTCACTAGGAGTAGGCTGCCCTGACTCGCTCTGAACAACGCTGTCGTTTTCTGTAAATAATGACTTATTCAGTTGTCATATTTTCACAGAGTTGTGTTTTGCACAGAACACATACTGCGAGGCAGAATTATTAGTGCCGCAAGACACAATTCAAGCTGCTTACAACAAATCTGGCTGACAGCCCAGACAAAATCCTTTGCCTGTAGATTGAGCGAGAGAAAAAAATATATATATACAAGTATGTGAGCTGCCTTCAGTTCTCCATCTGCTATGATGTGCTTAACCGCTTATCTCCAGTGTCTTCTGAGAGGTCAGCGGGAGACAGCAAGTCTATTCTGAGACAAGGAGCAAACCTTACTATTAAGCATCTCCATTCAGACACCATTCAGTTACTCACTTACCATGGCAGCCAGTATTAATATGGGATCATATACAGATGTCCAGATGCTGTATACTATAATATACAATAAGCAAGCAGCTGGATGACAAGTTGAGTCATTTTATCAACCAAAAATAGTTTTCCTTTTATATAAAAGCAGGTGACATTTTCACAAGTTTATTTCTCATAAATGAAAGTCCATGTAGCAAAAGCAAAGCATTAGATGTTCCAGGAGCACTTGGTAAAACCTCCCTTGGGTTACTGAATAGGGCAGTGTAATGCAGCCGTCTGAAGACTGATAGTAACTCCCAGTTACACAGCACATTAGAACACGATACACATAAGAGGGAATATTCAAGCTTCAAACATAAAAGTTCTTATTCCGGAAAGGGTCAGAGCTTTTTTTTGTTTAACCATTTTAGATTTAACATTGTTGCTCGCTGTTTCTCTTCTTCACCTGCAGAAAAAAAAGCTACATTAATGTAGGATACACCTATCTATAGAAATCAAAGGCTGTTTTAGCTGTAAGTCTGGCAGGAATGTGGCTTATTAATGTCTATCTGTAATGCATCTGTGTAGCATTTATTTTACTGTCCAAGGCTACGTTCACACATCAGTTTTTTTTTTTCTTTTTAAATCCAGCACAGATTCAATAAAAGAAAAATCCTTTATCAGAAATAAAACACACAAATAACCCTCATTTTCTCATTTAATAACCCCAAACATACCCTCCTACGATAATCCACAACAATGTCCCATGAAGCACAATCAGCTCTGCTGCATCGGAGGTCGTGTTGAAGAAAAAGCATCCCATCAGCATGACCTCCAGGCACACAATGATTACCCAGAATACCCAGAGAGCTTCAGCTCTGTCAGCAGTGCCGACACACTTACCCTGGTAATCGTATCAGTGGTGTTCTCAAGTGATCTAACTCATTGCACCGCTGGCACAGCCAAAACTCTGTGTGTGTGCCCGGAGGTCAGCCACAGCTCTCAGTGCACTCGCTGTGTTTGGAGCTCGCGCTGATGGGATGCTTCTTCAGTGCAACCTCTAATGCAGTAGAGTTGAGTGTGCTTTGTGGGATATCGTTGTGGATTATCAATGGAGGGTATGTTTAGGGTTAATAAATGGGAAAATGAGGGTTGTTTGTGTTTTTTACTTCTAACAAAGGATTTTTCTGCATGTGGGTGTGTTCTATCTATTTCCTTACCGGACTGGTAATGGGCGGGTATCCTGATCCTTACCAATCTGGGCTTAATGACAGCTGTCATTAACCCCCTTCCATCACCCTGACTACACCGCCCCAGGGTATGTGTGCAATAGGGGATGAAGTGTGGAACTATAACCATTAGGGTACCTTTACACGCGGCAACTTTTCTAGGAATTTTATTGGCAACTTACTGATTGCAGTGAAATCATGGAAACATTGTTCTATCTTGTTGCTGTGTACAAATGGAACACTGTGTCCATGATTTCACTGCAACCAGTAAGTTGCCAATGAAATTCCTAGGAAAGTTGCCGCGTGTAAAGGTACCCTAAGAGGGGTTGGGTTTCTTTGTATTACTGCCCTGTTTTCTCTAAGCCAAACCCTCCTCCCTCACTCTCTCCCTCCCGCCATCTTCCTGCTTGACTGTGATCTCACAAGCAGTAGAAACCCCCGCCCCCTCCAGTCTCTACACATCCTGATTTGCCTCCTCTCACAGATCTGGACAGATGCCTGCTATTGTTAGCACAGAACACAGATCACAGATGGGGATCTGTCTATAGAGCATGCTGGGAGTTGAAGTGTCTCTGTATGTGCAGACTGTGATGGAGCATACAGGGAGTTGTCGTGTCACTGGCTCAGGATCTGCAGATCCAGAGACACTACAACTCCCAGCATGCTCCACCACACAGTCTGCAGATCCAGAGATGCTACAACCCCCAACATGCTTTATAGACAGATCCCCATCTGTGATAACAAAAGCAGGAATCTGTCCATATCGGTGAGAGGAGACAAAGAAGGATGTGTAGAGACTGGAGGGGGTGGGGGCTTCTACTGTTTGTGAGATCAGAAGCAGGGTGATGGAGGGAGGATTTTGCTTATTGAAAACAGGTTCAGTAATACAAAGAAACCCAGCCCCTCATATGCTAATTGCTGCACACTCCCCGTCCCCCTGCTGCACACTTTATAAGAACTTCTATAACATTTATCTCTGCAATCATACATGTAATCATTGAAGAAAAGGTCTAATTGTTCTCAGTGTCCAAGTGCCTGTAAGGCACTGGCTTCACTTTATAGCCCAAACACCTGCTGGTTGGTTCTCTTTAAGGAATTTGTGCTTCTCTCCAGAAACCTGCACAAGTCAAGTCCTGGCAACTCCATTTTCACCTTGTTTTCAACCCCTGAGATTAATTCCAGTGTCAGCGAGTGACCAGTGCTGTGTGTGACTGAAGCTGGTTGACTATTTCCATAGCCAAGTCAGCTGCCTAGTGAGTCACGGTCCATGCAGAGAATGGACCTGGCTTAGCTACTAATATGAGACACTTCCTTCACACACAGAATTAGCCATGGTGGTATTTTTTCATCTGTAATACATGTTATATCGTTAATTTGAATAAGAATGATCTTCAGCTGTGCAACCCCTTTACCAAAAAAACATTTGCACAAGCATCTTGGAGAAAAGGTTTTCAAAAAGTGCACAGAAAAAACAAAAAACTAAAATGATAAGAAAGCTCAATAAAAAGATATGTACAAGCATTAAACGCCACCAATACACAGAATAGCTAATGGCATACATTATAAAATAACAAAATACATAAAGTGGATATCTATACTATACATACCCCAGTCGTTGTCAGTGAACTGAACTGCTGGCCTTTTGATGACATCCCTTTTACTCGATATTGAAAGAAATTCATTAGCTTTAAAAAGAGACATTGACACAGTTAGGGTGAATTCATACTAGACAGAAATGTTAAAAGCCTCAAAGTCTGCTAACTTCTCTGCACAGAAATAGGAGCATAAAGCACAAAAAGGAGTGCAGAATAAGAGCATCAATGCAGCATCACAAAGCTTTCCCAGATTGTGTTAAACCACCACTCCAGCATTTCCATTTTATTTCACCACTGGAGAGGTGCTTTAAATTCAAATTCCACAACACCCGTCTCATACTCGCCCATCACCACCGCTCCAGTCGGTCTGTAACTATTTGTGTTTCATGGAGTGTGCCAGAGGTCACAACTTAATTTAAGTCTACAAAGGTCTCGTTCTGGCTCTCATACATGCATTGAGAGCTTGTGACGCAACTTCTGACTTCCGACCAGTCAGACGTTATGGGCACAAGGATGAAATTACCAGAGGGCAACTATAAGACAGCGGCAAAAAAAAGAAAAAAATGCTGGAGCAGTGCTTCAAGGGCTTTCAAGCATCCACTATTAACTGACCTGACTGTGACAGCTTCATAAAAATATATGGGGTTGTCACACTCGTCAATCCACACATTGCGATCCGAGCTCGCACCGATGAGAACAGATGTCTAAAATAGCTCTTCATGATAGTTGGGGATTAGAAAAACATAACTTGTTAAGTTCAGAAGCAGCACACCTGTGCACATAATATATGGTGTTCACTTTCAACAATGGAAGTGAACGGATGAACTGCAATACTATAAACAACCTAAAGTCAGGTGGTGGAGCTCTTTCTAGGAAGAAAACAGCTATGTTTACTAACTCTGGAGAAAATCTTTAGGTTTAGGGAATGTTAGTTAAAAAAATGGATATATGCATGTTAGGGGACGTTGAATTAGTGATCCAGTACTTATATATTGATAACCTATCCTTAAAATACTTCATTAATATCAGATCAGTGGGGTGCAACACAAACGAACACCATTAATCAGATGTTTCCAGTAACGGGGACATCTGGAAATGCTCAGTGTCTGAGTGGAACAGCATGGATCCAACAAGTACGTGGTGACCGCAGCAGGATACTACAGATCCAACCCGATTCATGGGACTAGAAATGGATGTGCAGTATCTGGCCTTGGCTACTATAAAGTTGATGGAGCAGCCCTGTTCTTCTCAGACACTTATTATTTGCCAAGTGTAGCACCAATCTGATATAAAAGAATACAAACATACAAGTACTGGACAAAGTAGAGTTAGAGAGCTCCTGGCACACACCTGACAAACATTGGCAAATCTTCCAGTCGATAGTTTACCAGGACATGATACTAATGTTAGGTAGGCCTCTCTCTATCTGAGACTAGCGGTGCCAGGCAAGTGCACATGGACAAAGCATCAACTAACTATCAAACACATCAGGCTGTGGACCACGCAGACAAATACGTAGATAAGAGGCCACACACGTTGGCACAATATTCACCTGTAGTCCTATTCATCGTCTCTCCATACAACCTTTCCTGGATGAAAGATTTGGCCCTTTGCTGCAGTAAATCTCTTCTGCTGTACTCTTCCAACTGTACTACCTTGTAGTTATCTTGTAACCTAAGCCAAAAGACACACCATTAGTTCCCAACAATGACAACGCCACACTATTATTAGAATGTTAGACATGGCTTAAATTGAAGCAGAACAGCCCACCTCTCAGACTAAACACTTGCCCACTTGCTGTGAAACATGACGATGTTTTGCAGGTCGGTGACACAATGTTCTGGTTACTATGCTCAGTGCAACGTACAATTTCAGATGTCACGATGAAACTTGTATTCATATCCACTTCACATTGCAGACAATTTTTCTTGACAACATTTATTCATACAGTACTAACTCTGGCAAAAACTTTTGGAATCACCTGGCTCGGAGATGTCCATACAGTTATTTAATGTTGTAGAAAAAAAGCAGATCACACACATGGCACAAAACTAAAGTCATTTCAAATGGCAACTCTCTGCCTTGAAGAAACAATAATAAAAAAAAAATGTGCTAGCCAGTAACAGTTACTTTTGTAAACCAAGCATGGCAAAAATTATGGAATCACTCAATTCTGATTAAAAAATTATGGAATCATGACAAACAAAATATGCAAATAAAGTCTGTGGAGCCTCGTTTAGGAGTCTCAACACAGGACTAGCCACCTAGTTCCCTCCAGAGAAGTACCTAGTCATGGGGTGGCTCGTTGAGGAGACCACCATAACCACCATATTAAGTGGCCCTTTGAGTCAATATCCAGCTCTTTACGAGCTTAAAGATATGACAAGGGAATTCCAAGGCCAGGTATCCATCCACAGACAGCTGTTTCCTCTCATTCGTTCCTCATTTGTTTTGTTGTGCATTTCCTGTTTTGGAGACTTATTGCTTTAAGTTTCTGTTCTTGACGCTTTGATGTCTTCCTTAGTCTACCAGTATGTTTCCCTTTAACAGCCTTCCCATGTTGTTTGTATTTTGACCAGATTTTAGACACAGCTGACTGAACAACCAACAACTTTTAAAAGAGGGTAAATCAACACGCAATGTTGCAAGAGTTTGATAATCCTCTCCTTTGTTTCAATTGACATCTCTCATGTTTGAGCCATGATTCATGTCAGCCCACTTGGTGCAACAGCTCTCCAAGGTGTGATCACTGCTTTTGATGGTGGGTTTACACGCCGCGATATCGGCGTCCAACTCCGACAAAAAGTCACTGGGTCGCGAGTTGGAGCCGATATCGGGTGCGCGTTGTATTGTTTTAGCATACAACGCGATGCTGGAACGATGCCAAAACGATATCGGAGTTGAATAACAAAGCTATTCAACTCGCCGATATCGCAAGGCCGTTGTACCAGCATCGCTGTGTGTGACAGCCCAACTCCGATGTCTACGCTCACGTCACCCATTCACTCCCATGTTAACTGGTCGTTCCTGGGTTGGTGGGCGTAGACATCGGAGGGACGTTGCATCCCGATATCGCGGCGTGTAAACTGGCGATGCGATGCAGGGAGAAACGTGCACTAAATGCGCGCTCCCGCGTCGTTGCCTCCGATATCGCCGCGATATCGGGACGTGTAACCCCACCATTAGAGGCAGACTAACGAGCAGATCTTATTTGATGCAGGTGTTCGTTTTGGGAATGAAAATATACAGGGAGTTTCCATAATTTGTACCTCAGAATTGAGTGATTCCATAATTTGTACCTCTACTTGGTCTACAAAAGTAACCGTTATTGGCTAGAGCATTTTTTCTTCAAGATTTCTTTTAGTGTTTCTTCAAGGCACAGAGTTGCCATTTGAAATGACTTTAGTGTTGTGCCATGTCTGTAATCTGCTTTTTATCTACAAAATTAAATAACTGAATGAACATCCTTCGAGCCCGGTGATTCCATAATTCTTGCCAGGGGTTGTATGTTGAAAAACAATAAAAAAAAATCTTGGGCAGGACAAATTAGAGAAACAAAAACTGGAATTCTGAGGCTTCATCTTAAAGGTCTGAATTGAGGACTAATAATGACCTTGTATCTTTATTTAAGGTTTCTTCTATAATTTACTGCTTTAAAAAATAAAACAAATTGTTAGGCCATACTCAAACCCATAACTTAATTTTTTGTTGATGGAGCTGAAGGTTGCATTATTTTAATGGTGAACTTTAAAGTGATCCTGACCTCACAAACTGACCCCCCGCATCTTTATATCTGTCCCTGCACCCCCTCTTATCATTTCTAGCCATCCCTTTTACAGAAAAAAATCGATTTTGTAAAGTAGAGAAGAGGTTATATTCACCTAGTCCTGTGTGAGTTCTCTGTTTCTGAATAAGTCTCAATAGATGTGCCTGTCTGCTGCTCCCTTGTAATTATGCACACCCCCTCTCTGCTTGCTAAGAGCCTGGCCGCGTCATGAAAGGGGCAGGGCTAAATCGAGTCATGACGGTAGCCCCACCCCCTTTCATGATGCGGCCAGGCTCTTAGCAGGGCAGCAACCTGAGAGGGGCGTGCATAATTACAAGGGAGCAGCAGACAGGCCCGCCTTTGAGACTAATTCAGAACAGAGAACTCACACAGGACGGAGGTGAATATAAACTTTTCTCTACTTTACAAAATCGATTTTTTCTGCAAAAGGGATGGCTAGAAATTATAAGAGAGGGTGCAGGGACAGGTCTAAAGATGTGGGGGGGGTCAGTTTGTGGGGTCAGCATCACTTTAAGGGTACCTTTACACGCTGCAACTTTTCTAGGAATTTCACTGGCAATTTGCTGGTTGCAGTGAAATCATGGAGACATTGTTCTATCTTGCTGCTGTGTACAAATGGAACAATGTCTCCATGATTTCACTGCAACCAGCAAATTGCCAGTGAAATTCCTAGAAAAGTTGCAGCATGTAAAGGTACCTTTACACGCCGCCACAGGAAGGTAGAAACCGCCAGGCTTCGGACAAAATTGTGCCTGTGGCCATGAAAACACCACGAAGTGGCAGCGTGTAATTCAGGAATTTCCTTCCTGTGTCTTCGTATACCTGTGTCTGAGCCGTGCTCAAAAACAGGAAGGCACAATCCCTATGGTGGCGGCGTGTAAGTGGGGCACAGGCAAGGTATTTGCGTTGCCTACGAAATCCCTGGGGCGTGCCACGGCGTCATGGATACCACGCCCCATCAGCGATCATTGGTGGAGGCTCCTGCATTACAATTGGTTGTCCCTTCACAGGGCGCCATATTTAATGAGTTATCCATTCACAGTCCACAATTGCAATGGCGTCATGTATTAGCCAGCCTCCCGGCGCAGGCTGACCAATCATGATGCTATTGCGTTGTCCAATCACCATACGAGAGTCACGTAATACACAACTCTGTCACGCCTATGTATTTGAGGCGCGAAATATGTACGCCCAGATTCCTGTGTGGTAGCGGCGTGTAAACCAGGGAAGGTATTCAACAGGCAGCAAGCCGCAGGAGCTGCCGATACTTCCGGGGAACGCAAATACCTTCTGTGGAGCACTTTGTGGCGGCGTGTATATGCGGCATCGGCAACCGTTAGCAACAGGTAAAAACGCACGCGTGCATGTGCGTTGCCTACTTGTTGCTACCCTCTGTCGCGGCGTGTAAAGGTACCATCAGGTATATACGACTTTTTGTAATACACAATATAGTTTTAGATTTTGGAATTTGCATGAGAAAAAGGTACAGTGTTTTTAATTCTCACTTGATTTTTTTTCTTTTACCCCCCCCCCCCCCCCCCCCAAACCCCAGGGAACACTAGATTGGTAAAATTACAGTATATTGAACCAGCGCCATCTCTTATGAGGAAGTAGGGCTTCATGATAGCACAAAGATGGTGGAAATGGGGACATTTAAGAGGTGCCCAACTGCAATACCCACCCATCATCACATCACAGGACAATGGGGTGACAGAAGAGGTCACAGTCACACCTCACCACTGTCCATGGCATCTAAGGAGGTAAACTACTGCTGTTAGGAGTTGATTTCAGCTGTATAATACAAACCTCTATAGTCCGAACTGACTCCCCCCATCCAAAGCACCCCCCCTTCCCCCCCCCAACACCCCTGCCCCACCCCCACCCCCTAACATCACTTCCGGGTCGCATGCATTAACCTCGCAGCTTGTGTGAGCGGTGACGTCACCGTTCATCTGAGGACACAGCCACGGCTCAGTCTGAAAGTGCTGGACATCGCTGTGGATTATCCTCAGAGGCTATGTTTGTGGTTAATAAATAGGTGCAACAGGGTTGTCTGTGTGTTTTATTTAAAATAAAAAAAACACAAACATAGAAAAATCCTTTAACTATTTACTCATTGAAAATGGGCTGGTACACTCAGTGTGGTGAGGCCCCTAGTTATTGGACCCCCAGGCTAAAAAAATAGGAGCCCACTGCCTGCCCCAGAATCTAGCGCATTTTACCAATTCCTGGCACTTTACCAGGCTCTTCCCAATGCACTGGTGCAGTGGTATCGCAGTGAAAGAAGGGGTTATTGAGAGCCAAGTATTGACAACTTGTCATTTAGCCCAGATTGATAATGTTCAGGTCTCAGATACCCGTCCATTATCAATCCTTTGAGGAGATAGTCAAACACAGCACATGAAAAAATCTTTTAATTGAAATAAATCAAAGGCAACCCTTATTTTCCCATTTATTATCATCATTTATTTATTAACTCTATACATACCATCTGACAATAAGCCACAACGATGGTCCCATGAATAACACGATCCTGGCTCTGCTTTATCCAGAGGCTGCAACGAGAGAAAAAGCATCCTCTGACTGCACGGGGAGTGGTGACATCACTCACCGAGTCACTGAGGCCCCACAGCAGTGAACACAGATGACCCCACTGCTGGCAGCAGGATTACCTGAGTTCATTACCTCAGGGCCTCAGTGAGTGATGTTACCTGTGGCACCTGTAGATATGAGATAATGCACAATAGGGTCCTATCTCTAAAATAAAGAGATGAGGTGGATAATAAATGTGAACTGCTCACCTGGTACGGTTGTGTTACCCACAACCGGTTTGATTGCCTGTAAGACAGCTGCTGCAGGGCCACACTTTCACGGTTAACCGTGGAGAGAAGATCACTTCTGTTGGACAAAATGCTGCAATGCCCGCGCTGCCGTCAAGAACCACCAGAACAATGGATCATCTGGGTGCAAAGGTCTTTAATCTTCCGCCGCGTTTCGGAGCTATGACCCAGCTCCTTCCTCAGTTGATGTTCCCTGAGGTGCGGGCATTGCGGCATTTTGTCCAACAGAAGTTACCTGTAGCAGTCAGTGTGATCGCAGAGGCTGCAGCAAGAGAACACTTGTTCCCGCGCTGTGGCCTCTGGATGAAGCAGCGCCAGGATCGTGTGCTTCGTGGGACCACTCCTGTGGATTATTGTCAGATGGTATGTGTAGGGTTAATAAGTGGGAAAATGAAGGTTGTTTGTGTGATCTCTTATAAAGGATTTTTCCCTGTGCTGTGTTTTTTAACCATTTCCTCACATTGATAAGGGGTAGTCTCAGAGAACTGATCATTATCATTCAAGGCTTAATGATAAGCTGTCAATACTCAGTTGTCATTAACCTCTCCTATCAACGGATGCCACTGCACCAGGGTATCAGGAAGAGCCGGGTAAAGAGCCAGGTATCAGTGCATTTAATGAATGCGCCTATCTCTGTGGCAGCTGCTATGCATTAACCTGGAGGGATTAGGAAGGGGGGGGGGGTAGGGAATGCAATAACAACGGGCCTCACCACACTGAGAATAGTAGCCCCTGCTGCCTGGTTTTTACTTTAGATGGCAATCAAAAATAGGGTAAAGCCAACATATTTTATTTATTTAAATAAAAAATAATGTCCTTCCCTGTATTTTCATTGCCAGCCAAGGTAAAGCCAGGCAGCTGGGGGCGACAGCCCGTAGCTATCCGCTATACCTGCACTGAAAATCACAAATACAGCGAAGCTCTAAGGCCCCTTTCACATCAGCGTATTTTTTTAAAGCGCGGCAGATGCGGTGAAAAAAAACGCATCTGCCGCGATTACCACATAACCGCGACACTTGCGGCACAGTTGCGGCAAGCCCCATGCAATGTCTATGGGGCTTGCGGTAAGTGTGCGGTTTCGGCACTTGCGGCAGGTGCGGCCGCGAAAAAAACCGCGGGCAGCCGCGGTTTTTTTTGCGGCCGCACCTGCCGCAAGTGCCGCACCTGCCACAAGCCCGCATAGACATTCTATGGGGCTTGCCGCAACTGTGCCGCAAGTGTCGCGGTTATGCGGTAATCGCGGCAGATGCGTTTTTTTCACCGCATCTGCCGCAATTTAAAAAAAACGCTGATGTGAAAGGGGCCTAAGTCATTTATTTTTCACTACTAGGACACCAGGCTCATTGCCTATGGCAACCAATCACAGACATCAGCACAATGGGTGAGGGGTACAACAGCCAATTACAGAAGCTGTCACAGAGAGTGGGTGTCTGTAATTAGCTGTTAAAGCCAGTGCGGTAACCTGGAAGCAGACCATACATTCTAGCATCTACCATGCAGTGAATAACCAAGAAGTTAATGAGCAGCCCCAGAAGTACAAGCACGCGGACGCGGTAAGTATAGAGCTCCTGTTTATTCACAGTTATGCTTCTATTTACAGCCCCCCAGTGCCTTCTACCCACCATTTCATAACGTTAAAGTCCAGATTCAGACTCAAGCTCAGGTCAAGTACGGTCCCAAACCCGGACTTTATATATATATAAAAAAAAAATCCATCCGGATCCACTGAACCCGAACATTAGCGTGTTTGCCCATCACTCATTCAGAAGGACACTTTCCTATGCCAAGGCACAGCCAAACTCCATCACATATATACTAAAAGCAGGGAATTCACTATATAGGTTTTACTTTTTGGGACACACAAGATCATCACAATTTAAGTCTTATGGCGGGTTTACACGTCCCGATATCGGCGTCCAACTCCGACCAAAAGTCACGTGGTTCGTGCGTTGTATGGTTTAAACATCCAATACGATGCACGAACGATGTCAAAACGATATCGGGGATCGAATGAGCCTGCTCTCCAACGGGCCGATATTGGATGGAGGTTGGAGCAGGATCATGCTGCGTGAACGTCCAACTACGATGTGCAGTACAACGTCCCCTATTCACTCCCATGTTAAATGGTCGTTCCTGGGTCGGCCATACAAGGGGGCGTAGACATCGTAGACACGTTGTATGCCGATATCGCGCTGTGTAAATCTCCGATGCGATCTTGGAAATCTGGGCAGAAAAAAAGCGCGCGCCTGCTCTGTCGGATCCAATATCGGACCGACGTTGGAGCGTGTAAACCCACCATTAATTTGAGCATTGCAGAACCAGTACCTTTTTCGAGGAACCAACTCCTTTGCATGTTTCTTTTTGATATGTCCTTCTTTCCCTATGAATATGAGAAGTAGATTAAAATTTCATTTACATACTCAAAACTCATGTCTTAACAATGATCTCAAAGTAAAAATCTGAGCAGGAAGTTTTTATAAAGCTGAACCTGGGAATATAAGCACATTCAAAATATTTTTTTTTTCAACTTTTGCCTTTCCCATGTTGATTTCCTAACAAGGGAAGGGTAAAGAGCATCAGCCTCTACCAAAAACTGCCATGACTGGGCTGCCATTAACCTGAAAAGCTGCATTGTTAGGGGAGATACAGCTGGGGGTATGGAGAGTGGCAGAGATTAGATCCCCGCTCCTCACTGTCCAGTATTCCTGATCAATCTGAACAGTCTGCAGGAAGAAAAATATGCACTACAGGTTGCTGGGAGGTGAGGAAGACTTGAATCCTCCTTTACTTGTCAGCTTTTCTCTATTGATTAATATGAAGACTTGAATCCTCTAATAAGTTATACTACACAGTTGTTTTAGGAGTTTACATGTTCTACAGATTTCAGGAACAATAAAATCTGCAAAACTAAATCAAACAAAGCATTCTGCGGTGAAATACAAACTTATTACTGAATCCACTTGTGCTAATAAGTTCTATGTAATGTTACCTGTTTTATTCTGGTCTTCAAGCTGCTTACTTGTTTTCTCCCTTTAAAAACAATAAAGAATGACAACTTCTGCAAATGCATTTCAGCATTATTTCAAAGCTGAAGAGAGAAACTTTTGTCCCAGACTGATAAAGCTATTAGACTTAGCAATCCTGTAGAGTCTATATTTCCCAGTATAAAGTCATATTCCCAAAACGTTGTCCCTTCCCTTATGGCGGACACATTTTTCGCAATGATTGAATAATAAATCAATGTACCGTTTGTCTGAAGTGGAGCTGATGCTTTGCAGGACGTCATCTGGAAGCAATTTCTTTTTCTAAAACAAGAAAGTGGATGTGTACATGAGGCAAGAGTAGGAGATATACAGCAAAATAGGATGACCTGCTCTGATCACATTCATATATTCCCTCTTTTACAAAGCCCACAGTGGTCTGCAAAAGCGCCATCAACAGCCGTAATTACGTCAGGAAATAATGAGCAGCAAACAGAATTATTATTTTAAATACAATGTAATGGAGACTAACCTTACACTAGATTCACACAAATTCAGTGCTCTATGTCAGGATCCCTGTGTATTTACTCTCTTGAAACCGCAGTGACCAAAGTCTCGCAAAACTGTGCGTCTGCAATAGAGCACAGTGACCTGAGCCACTGTGCAGTGAATGCAGTCACTGCTTCCATACATACACAGGAGGGGCGGCATATTACAGGCAGTGGGGCAGGTTTTATAGGCGGAGGGGCGGCTCCAGCTGAAGTGAACCACATCTCACCCAACTGTGTAGAGCTAATTACCATACGGCATAGGACACATTCAAAGTTAATTTTCTGAGTTAATCAGGGGCCAGTCTGGGGGATATAAAGGGGCTACCAGAACCCCAATTACAGTATGAAAAACTAATACTGAGCCGGATCACAATGAGAACAGGGCTGTAAACCATGTTCACACCACCAAGAATCTGTATCACAAAAAAAAAAAAAGTGTAAAAAACATCCAAAAAATATATCTCTGCTATATAAGTAAAAAGCAAGTGCAAAATTATGTCAACAGCAGTGTTCTTAGTTAGTACATTTTTTGCAAAAAAGGTACGGAAGCCGTTGTACCACTCCACGGTGACCCCTATCAGAACGGTCCCTAGACTAACGTATTTAAAACCTGATCTAGTGTGAACATACTGTACCTCATAGATGCAGGATGCAGCAGGGCCAGATTCATTATGGGCACACAAGGTAGAAGCAGCAATTTGTGTGTCCAGGCTCAGTGAGAAGGGGTGGGGCACTTCTCAACTTGCAATTACAAGTATGTTTAAGGTACTGGGCACAAGTTATTATGCACAAAAGGGGTGACAGGTTCACTTTAAAGGAAACCAGACATCTGATGCAAGCGAAATCTGTGAGCGTATGTATCAGGCACTGATTGAGCTGCATATATTTGGCAGGGATAATGCAAACGCTGCCGCGCCTCAAAGACAGTATATTTTTAAAAGCCGCCAGGGACTGAGCTGCACTGCAGACTAGATGGACAAGCGGGTCCCGAATGATTTCTTCCTGCCTATTGCTCCTGGATTGACAGGTCTCTGTCTACAGGGCGGCTTGGTACCCGGCAGTTGCTAGAAGTATGTTTTTCTCAAACACACATGGCTGAGATAATACAGCCAAGGCTTGATACCCACTGCCCATAGACTGAGCAGCATGCATCAGCTGTTAAGCTCACTTTAAACCCTTCACGACCTATGAAGTATTGGAGCATCATACATCGCCTCCCTTTGATGTGGGCTAACTCGATGAGCCTGCATCTTACAGCGCCTGTTCGCTGATCTGATCAGCCGACATGTACCTCTAATGGTACCTTTACACGCAGCTACAGGTAACAGGTTTTCCACAGGTAACTTACTGGTTGCAGTGAAATCATGGAGACATGGTTCTATCTTGTTGCTGTGTACAAATGGAACTATGTCTCCATGATTTCACTGCAGCCAGTAAGTTACCTGTGGAAAACCTGTTACCTGTAGCTGCGTGTAAAGGTACCATAACAACTAACTGCTAACCACTTAGATAGCACTATCAAACTCGGACAGCGCGATTTGACACACAACAATGTGGATAGCGCCATTCCATGCTCCCGTCAGCAGCCCTATGACTAGATCGTGGCATTTCGATGGGTTGTCATGACATGGCTGAGCGCCGGCATTCATTGGAGGAGATCATTTGTGCTGTGCAGGGCCATGCCTAATGCACTGCTTAATACAGAACAAGCGATCAAACATTGTCATCTTCAAATCCCCTAATGGGACCAGTAAAGACAATAAAGAGTGGAAAAAAAAGGTTTTAAAATATGAAGAAAAAGGGCCGCTTCACACTGCGGAATGATCCGGTCCGGTTCTGTCCGGGAGGACCAAGACAGCTGCGGGCCGGATCAGCACACAGGACTGGGGGGCTATTATGCCCATCGGTTCTGTGTGCAGTGTGAAGCAGCTCAAAAAGAAACCCACAAAAAATTTTAAATTGAAGATAAAACAAGATACACGTATTTGTTATTGCCGCGTTCAGAAATGCGGATCTAACAAAATATAAAATAAATTATTCTGATCGGTAGATTGCATAAAAGAAAAAAAAAAAAAAACTAAAGAACTGGCCCATGCCCATTTAAGTTATTTGCATAAGTAAGGATGCTTTCACATCAGCGTTTTGCGCTGATCGCGGCAGTTGCGGTGAAAAAAACACAACTGCTGCGATTACCGCATAACGGCCGCGATCGCGGCACACTTGCGGCAAGCCCCATACAATGTCTATGGGCTTGCGGTAAGTGTGCGGCAGGTGCAGTCGCGAAAAAAAAGCACCTGCCGCAAGTGCCGAAACTGCACCTTACCGCAAGCCCCATAGACTTGTATGGGGCTTGCCACAAGTGTGCTGCGATCGCGGCCGTTATGTGGTAATCGCGGCAGTTGCAGTTTTTTCACCGCAACTGCCACGATCAGCACAAAACGCTCACGTTTTACATCAGCGTTTTGCGCTGATCGCGGCAGTTGCAACTGCCGTGATTACCACATAACGGCCGCACTTGCTGTTCACTTGCAACAAGCCCCATGCAATGTCTATGGGGCTTGCAGTAAGTGTTCGGCAAGTACGGTTTCGCCATACCGCGTTTTTCTCGCGGCTGCACCTGCCGCAAGTGCCGAAACCGCAGCTGCTGCACTTACCGCAAGCCCCATAGACATTGTATGGGGCTTGCGGCAATAAAGTATAATTAATAATTATAATAGCTAATATAATAAACATAATGTAATTAATTCTAATTATTAAGATTTCAATTACTAATTTCTACGATTGATTTCGAGTACTATTCTTCTTAAACACTTCATAAATGATATGTTTAGTGATATAATGGAAAACAAATTGTTACATGTATAAATAAGTGTTAAAAATATTGGTTCTTTTAATCTTGTTCAATCACACTTGAGGATATGATCACCTTTTTTTCTTTTGGATTGTTCAATGCATTCAGGTAGAAAAGGATGAGCAAGTTGTGTTATGATGATTAAGATGTATTTATCCTGGCACTTATCGTATTTGTTTTTTGTGGTTCTTTATTGTTGCATATAAACGTTGAATTCAATATGTTGTAATTTAAAGAAACATAGTCTTGTGACATATCAAATGAAAGCCCGTACCATTCTGAGAAAAATGATGCCTCTCTGATCTCATTATCTTAATTATAGCCCGAGATATGCTAAAAAATATAAAGCCATACCAGGCCAAAATTTGCGCTTTTTTAAAACGTTTAAGATTAACCAAAGTTGTACTTCATATAAAAAAAAAAAAAAATGTAAAGACGTCAGGTAAAAAAAAAATATTCATATTTGGATCACTTGATATGGAATGACCCAGCTGATTTTGTTCAGCGTTCGATACAATCATTATTGCTCTTACTTTATACATAGGAACTCTAGCCTGTGTTTACTATTTAGGTAAATAGTTACTCCCAGTTCTGTGAAAGGCTCTCTTATTATTCCAAGCCATTGGTATGTAATCCCATAATTGTAGAGCCTGTTCACACCAGGCATTTTATGATACATTTTGGTCAATTGCGTCTATTTCCTTTATTAGAATAGTGAATACAATTTTCATATGGCTCACATGATATCCGTCTGACTGGCAATTACCAGGTTGGTATTACACAGATACGGTGTGCTTTAGCACCTGCCTTACCAAGAAAACTATTGGTAAGCATATAGCTTCTTCACCTCTTTTCCTTCACACTCTACAAGTTCTGCTTTTTTCTCAAATTCCCCCTTTTTTATTCTTTCCTTCCCATACAGGATTTCTCCTTTGGTTCCATTACCACAATATATAGGTTCTGTTCCGCAATTTTTCCAATATAGATTTTCCACATAAATCACCAGCAATTCACATGAGAGTACGTACCTTAGCTTGATTATGAATAGGTAGGACTCCCTGATTCTGGTACTCACTATAATGTTCTTCACATATCGCTTCTAGTTTCTTTGACAACATGTGTTACTATGTTTTACATATACGGGAAGTATTTATGCATTTTGTTTTATGCTGTATACTCTTGCTCATTCCTATTCTTTATCATATTATCCTTTTATATATGTTACACATTATTTCTGCTTGTACAGATAACCGTTCCTTTGATGAAGGCATTATATGCCGAAAAGTCACTTATGTAAAGGACAATTTTTCACTTCTTTGCTTGGACTGCTGAAAAATAAAATCAAGAAGAAAAAGCCAGTAAACGATCCATATGGCTAAACGAATTCTTCTTTATTTGAACTCACATACACATAATTAAAAATTGTATCTGCCATAGAGATGTGATTTTTAATTATCTGTATGTGAGTTCAAATAAAGAATTTGTTTAGCCATATGGATCGGGTGCTGGCTTTTTCTTCTTGATTATTCCATGGAAACTTGTGGACGCCAGCCACTGCACCTGACCAGGTCTAATTAGAGGCACAAGAGTGAGCTTATCCATTCCCCTCTCCCTGCATTCATTTGAAAAATAAAATACAGAACAACCAGATTCTCCTAACTCTATAGGTTTATTTCTAGTATACATGTCTACATTATAGAGTGCCAGGGCCTTCCACTGAGTTGATTAGGCTTCTTTTGCCTCAGACATCACATTCTAGCAGTGTAGCCGGGCCTTTCCTCTTATATCGGGCTAAAGCCAGAACCAGACTTTATTTTAATCCAGCTGGAACCGGCAAACCCAAACATCTGTGGGTTTGGCCATTTCTAATGAGTATGCTACGGGTCTTGGAAAAGGGCAACAAAAAGAGCAAGAGAGAGTGCGATTATATGTATAGATGTAATATATACTATATATCTATTATATAATTCTCTAAGGGTTTTTTGAGTGTGTCTGTCACGGAAATCGCGTGCCACACAGAGGCAGCTCATTGGTTGCCGCCGAAGGCGGCGACCAATGAGCGCAGACTATGCAAACAGGTGTGAGAATTTAAAGTTTGAATTTCGCACTAATTTGCAGCCCACCGAGAGTGGCGCATTAGCGTCGCTCCCGCAGGTATATACCGTCCGGCAGACGGTGTGCGCAGCGCACGCGTGCCAGTCGTCTCCCGGCTGGCGAACCACTATCCGGAGCTCAGCCGCGGCTACCTGCTGCACGGAGGTCCGCAGCGAGCCAGCCAGGATTTGACCGACTGGCGAGCCGCTGACCTCTGTGCCGCAGGTTGCCACGGCTGAGCTCCGGTTAGCAGCTCACCAGCCGTGAATTTGAAATATGGAGCCATGGCGCGCGCCGCTATCCTGATTTGTCAGCGCTGAACGCGGCGACCAATCAGAGA
Source organism: Allobates femoralis (assembly GCA_033576535.1). Lineage (NCBI taxonomy): Eukaryota > Metazoa > Chordata > Amphibia > Anura > Aromobatidae > Allobates > Allobates femoralis. The sequence goes on along the minus strand of JARQOC010000005.1, from coordinate 222,954,676 downwards.
AGCGGCGCGCAGTTTGAATGCCGCTTCTCTTATTGGTCGGCGCGTTCAGCGCCGACCAATCAGAATAGCGGCGCGCGCCATATTTCAAATACACTGAGTACAGTGCAGGACATGGGGACATAGCACAAATGATCACTGTGTGTGGTTGGCAGTGTTTGCCAACCACTCACTGGAAGTGATCCCTGACCCCAGGCTATCAGGTGATGCAGCAAGATTTTGCTATCCTATCACGGGATCTCCGATCCCATCGGGAATGGCGCGGTTCCCGCTGCATAGCTTTTGGATCACACGGTCACGGAATCGAGTTCGATCAGTGCTGTTAGCCCCACATCTCAGCTGATGAGATCAGCTGAGATGTCAGGGAAATGATGTGAGCTCACCGTTGGAGCCAGCCCATAACGTACATGTACATCATGGGTCATGGAGGGGTTAAACTTCATGGGTGTCAATAAAGACCATGCCACTAAAAACATTTACCATAACCAGATCAGCAGAACCTTTAATATTATATTAAGTCGGATACACAGACTTTATACCTTTTGTTCTTTAAACAGCTCCTCCTTTCGCTTCCTCTTCTCCTTCAATAAAGATTTCTCCCTGTCACATAACACAAAGGAATAAAGCTTTACAATGATCCCAGAGACATTAAAAATGTGCAAATCATCACACACACACACTATTTCCAGGTCGTCACATGACAGCTCCACAAAAGTAATCCCATATCCTCTGTAGGGACAGGAAGCACAATAGGTTAAAAGTCCTCCCACCCACAACCTCCTCAGCGTTTTTCCTGTCCCTACACAGGACAGGGGTGCAAGAGGAGTGTTGGTGCAGAAGGCACTGGTGCAGGAAGAGGAGCACCGTCGAGCTGAAAATAAACTTACAGGGCCCAGAAGGATTGGGGGTCCCGGCCTTCTCCTTCCCTCTGTCAAGCAGGTCCAGGGCCCACATCCCCTCTTGGGAGTCACTCAGTTTTCCAGTGTGGCTGGAGCCTCTGGGTGCCGCTTCCCCATCACAGGGCAGGACCGGCTTCTTCTGGGTTTCAGTGCCCGCCCGGCATCAGACCGGAAGTGCATAGATAACGTACTTCCGGTGGGCGGCATGAACGGGGAATTCGAACACAGCCAGCTATGGACGCGAGGGAAGCAGAAAATCATGACAGGGCATCCAGGTAAGCTACAAAAGGGGACTTGGGGAGCAGTTTAGCAAGCTTACAGCTATTAATGCCCCTGGCAGCATAGTAACCAGAATGGCAGATGTGTCCAACTCTGATACCCCCCTCCTCCAGGATCATCCCAGAGTCATGTAAGTGGCACCATTACCCTTGAGATGGTTTAATAGACTCTACCCTCATTAAGCCCTCCATATCTCTTATAGGATAACTCTGCCCAGTTACCACCTCCTTCTGAAAAAAGGACACAAGGAAATGTAAGAGGTGCCTAGATTGCAACATCAAACTTCTCAATTCCTATGCAAAGCACATATGTGCAGAATGTAGAGCCTCCATGCTGAAGGAGGAGCACGGGTCCCTATTGAATGACATGCGCAGTATGATTAAAGAAGAAGTACAAGCTTCCATTACATCTCTGCTGCCCCCCGGGTTTCAAGAGCCCAGGATAGCCTAGGACAGAAAAGGCCCAGTTAAGATATTAGCCCAGAGGTACATCATTTCCTGGCGACACTACATCGATGATGTCTTTGTGATCTGGGGAGGCAATGAACACAAGCTTGCACAATTCTACAATGATCTTAATCACTGTTCCCCAAACATCTCGTTGACTATGAACCATGACACCCGAAGGATTAACTTCCTTGATACATGGGTCATTCTAGATTCAGGACACATCACTATGGACTACGTTAAAACGATGAACAAAATTTCTTCACTTCACTACACTAGTTGTCACCCATGGCATGTCAAGAGGTCACTACTGCTATGACAATACACGAGAGTGGACCGCATAGTCTCTGACCCCGCACTACGATGGACAAGACACATTGAGATGAGCCTGAAATTCATTGACAGGGGCTATACGCCACTGGTAGCATCTCCTGTGAGGGATGACAATTTTAGGACATGGCACAATACTGGTAGGATGGTGTTTGTGAACACCTTTCACCCCTAACAGACCCTGAATAACAACGTCCTCAAAAAACATTGGCCCCTTCTGGGGCTCTCGTGCCCCTCGATCCCTGACTTTCAAAAACCTTTAAGAAACCCAGTAGCTTGAAGGACAAAATGATATTGCTGTTGTTGGAAACCTCAAAACATCAGTTAGATAAATGACTCTAGCCACCCCACGCATGGGTAATTTTCCATACCTGGGGTGCAGACAGCATTCCAATATGATGAGGGGTTCTACATTTACACACCCCATGACAGGAAGAAGTTTCCAAATTAAACATTTCTTCACATGCAATTCCTCGTACGTGGTGTATTTAATCAAGTGCCCGTGCAGTCTCAGGTACGTTGGTCAGACTACCCAGCATATCCGCATAAGAAAGCACAAGTTGACAATTATGTGTGAGCAGACCCTTCTACCCATCCCAGCGCATTTCATTTCCAAACAACATACCATATCACAATTGAGGTTTCAAGTGACTGACCATACACCAGACAATACAGGGGGGTGACAGAGTGCGCTACCTTAGGGAACGGGAGGCGCTTTGGATATTTACACTTCCTGACAGAAGTTACGTAGCTTATCCATTTTATATAAATAAAAGCTTACAAACTGACGTTAAATTCATCCATTGGTTGTATAAATTACTCTTTTGAAAGCTGAAACCCTCCAAAATGTGGTTTAAGTTAAGAAAATACACTGGAATCAATGCTGAAATATTGATTATTTAATGAACACAGAATGGTCAGATTTTGGCAAAACAAAAGTTTTGTCGCCCACAGAAAGTAATGTGATTTTCAAACAAATAATAAACTTAAAATACAAATATATGGTGCATAACATTGGTGAATGAAGTTGTGGTGCTATTAGAGTCATATTTAATATTTCTAACAGTCTATTCAGTAGGACTATCAGCTTTGTATCCACCATAATTCTGCACAACACAACTGATGGTCCCAACCCCATTTATAAGGCAAGAAATCCCACTTATTAAACCTGACAGGGCACACCTGTGAAGTGAAAACCATTTCCGGTGACTATCTCTTGAAGCTCATCAAGAGAATGCCAAGAGTGTGCAAAGCAGTAATCAAATCAAAAGGTGGCTACTTTCAAGAACTCAGAATATAAGACATATTTTCAGTTGTTCCACACTTTGTTATTTTTCGCTTTATAAGACACACCTGATTATAAGACGCACCCCCAAATTTGGTGAAGGAAAAGAGAAAAAAATATAATCAGTATAAATGTCCCTCATCCTGGTACATAAACCCCCCCCCCCATCCTGGTATCCTGGTATATATGTCCCCCCATTCTGGTAAATGTGTCCCTCATCCTGGCTTACATGTCATCATCCTGTATATATGCCCCCATCCTGCTACATATATCGCTCATCCTGGTATAGATGTCCTTCATCCTGGTATATATGTCACCATCCTGTATATATGTCCCCATCCTGGTACATATGCCCCCCCCTCCTGGTATATATACCCTCATTATGGCACACATGTCCCCATCCTGTAAATATGGTCCCAAATCCTGTATATATACCCCCATCCTGGAATACACATTCCCCCATCTTATCTATATGTTCCCCATCCTGAAAATATGCCCTCTCATCCTGTGTATATGCCCCCATCCCCATCCCCATCCTGTATATATGCCCCCATCCTGTTATGTCCCCCCATCTTGTTTATGTGCCCCCATCCTCTATATATGGCCTTACCGATGGTGGAATTGGGCTGCTGAGCAGAAGTGCCCGGTGGCAGGTTCTGGAGGGTGAGGGGCTCAGCGAGCGCTGGGCGCCGCCATGTTTGTGAGCGGTTGCATTCACTATTTTCAGCTTCAACAAAATAGACTTCAACAAAATGACCGCGGCCATAGAGGAGACCCGCCGCCAATTTGCAGTGTCTACCTCTACCGGCCGGCTGCACATACTGAATGCAGCTGCACACAAAAAACATGGCGGCGCCCAGCGCTCGCTGCCGCCGGTATTCCCCCGCACCTACGGTCCTACACCAGTGCCCCTCACCCTCCGGAACCTGCCCCCAGCACCCCCGCTTGGCACCAGCACCCCCTTGCCCGGTAATGTGTAATATTAAATTTTACATTTAATTTTTTTATTACATTCTCTTTCTAAGACGCACCCCCGTTTCCCCCCACAGTTTGGGGGAAACAAAGTGCGTCTTAAAAAGCGAAAAATACGGTATAAAATTCCACATGTGTTAATTCATAGTTTTGATGCCTTCAAACTACATCGTTAGGACATCGTTGCGTGTTACACCGAGATACGACTGCGATAAATCGTTGGATCATTTATTGCAGATTTGATTGCAGATTTGAGAACATGTTCTCAAATCAAACGATCCTCGATCAGCCAACCTGCTGCATCGTTGTGTGTGACACCGCGATGAAGATGTCATTACCGACTTCTCCTATTCACAACAGTGAACAAGTATCGTTCACTGGGCTGTGCGAACGATAGCTGCTCGCCACATCGTTGTTGCATCGTCCACGATATCTAGACGTGTGACATCTCACCAACGATGTCAAAAAGATGTCCTAACGACCGCACTCCCGTGAGATCGTTGGTGATATCTTAACGACATTGAAGCGTGTAACGGGGCCTTAAGAGTCACCTTTCACTGTTTTCCCACTTGATTCTTCATGATATCCTTAGTTCTGACTGTGCCACACGTGATTTCTCTGTATCGTTTTATGAAAGCTTGCATTTACCTTTGATCGCCACCCACAGCGCGGACGCACTGACAGTGGTGACGTTCAATTGTTCCACTGCGCATTCGTGGCTTGCGCTCGACGGACCTGGAAACTTGCATTACACAGCGCGGAAGCAGGAAGGCGGCGCTCCGCCACCTATGCCATCATAAGGACGCGTTCAACATTCATTCCCCACCACACTCCCAGGCCAGGATGCTGATGCATTAAGTAAAATGGGGCTTTCAGTTCCCCTCTACCCCATAATTGATCTTTATGTACTGCTTATGGGATGTATTCTTTTGAACAGGTGTAGCATCAATTCCCCCTTCACTGGAGTCTAAGGCCCCTTTCACATCAGCGTTTTTTTTTAAATCGCGGCAGATACGGTGAAAATTATCGATTGCTAACAATATCGCTCACATCGCTGGTGAGCTGTCACACAGACAGACTCACCAGCGATGTGGAGCAGCAAGATCGCTGGTAACTATGGTACACATCGGGTTACTAGGCGCCGCACGGCGCTTAGTAACCCGACGTTTAACCATAGATACCATCTCCCAGCATAGGCTCTGCCGCTGGGAGATCGTTCATCGTGGTGTCACACAGCATGATGATCCAGATTGATCAAGCGATTATCGCTTGATTTGAGCTCCAGCTCACAAATCTGCGATCAAACAATCAAGCGACTTTACATTGTAAAATCGCTTGATTACACGCAGCGACGCACAAACGATATCGCTTAAGCGATCAAAAAGCAGATCGCTTAAGCCAGTGTTTCCCAACTCCAGTCCTCAAGGCACACCAACAGGTCATGTTTTCAGGATTTCCTTATCATTAGACAGATGATGGAACTATCCCCTGTGCAAGTGATTAAACTAACACCTGTGCAATCCTAAGGAAATCCTGAAAACATGACCTGTTGGTGTGCCTTGAGGACTGGAGTTGGGAAACACTGGCTTAAGCGGTATCATTCAAGAAATTGATGCGTGTGACGGCCGCCTAACTCTGTTATTTTGTGATGACGTACTGTGACATCACAATTGCAGTGGAGTCGCTAGCAATTGTAAAAAATCCAACTTTATTAGATGTGGTCGTGTAAATTTGCATCAACAGGCCTCAATATTGATCTGAAAATCAGTGGAAATGGGGTTTATTCCACTGTAAAGGTACAGTCACACGCCGCAATATTGCCGGAGAATTTGGTTGGCAATTCCTGAATACGGAGATGTGGAAACCTCGCCTTATTTGTTGACCTGTGCAGTCATTGGGGCGCGGTGAAAAACACTAGCACACTCCTATCAAAATAGTATGGCGACATCGCTGCTGTGATTGTGCCGTGTGACACGGCGATGTGAGAAGGGAAGATTGCTTCCGGTCTTCTGCAGGCGATTTCCAGAACGCAGGATCGCCGTAGAACGCAGACAAGATCTCTGTGTGACAGGTCGACGGCGATCTGATAAAAGTTCCTGAAACGTGCGTGCTCACGTCAAACTGCCGGTGATATGGAAGCCATAAGGTGGCGTGTGACGGTACCTTAAAGTACTATCCTTTAAAGGGAACCTGTCACCTACTTTATGCCCCCAAACCTGTCCCGACAGCTTCCTACTACTATTCTAATCATCCCTGTCTGACCTATTACTGTACAGTAATTGCTGAGAAAAATGATTTAGAAACTTACTATTCCTAAGGCTGGTTTCACATTGCGTGTCTTTTCCTGTCCATGGGATCCTACATTTTGAAGGATCCCATGGACAGGAACGGACACCAAAGGGGGTGACCTATTTCTATGTCCAGGTCCATGATTATCACAGATCCAGAAACAGAATGAGCTGTGCGGGGTAAGTTAACTTCCGTAATGTGTATATACAATGCGGAAGTGAAGTTTAAGTGAAAGCAGGGGAGGAAAGGGAAGAGGAAAAAACAAACAAAAAAAAAAAAAAAGATCCTCACCTGTCCTGCGATCCCCCGATGCGGGGCATCTATCTCCGGATCCTGAAAGGACCTGGCTGGCCGGGGCTACCCGCTCAGCATCATCGGTCACATGACTGGTTGCCGCGGTAACCAGTCATGTGAATGTGACGTCATGCTAGGTCCTGTACATCCCGAGATGCCGACGGCGATGAATCTCAGGTCAGGTGAGAATCGATTTCTTTTTTTTTAACCCCTGCTTTCACTTAAATTTCACTTCAGCAATGTATATATACATTGCAGAAGTGAAATTAGATGGTTAGAAGCGATTTTAATGTACTGAGCATGCTCAGCACACTAAAATCGGATCCGAGAAACCACGGATGTGTGCTCCATACGCCTCTATGTTATGGGCAGCTCCCCCTGCTGGTCATCCTCAGCATATAATGTATAAACACACGGAGCTCCCCTGTTGGTCATACTCAGGATATACAGGGTGAGCCATTTATATGGATGCACCTAAATAAAATGGGAATGGTTGGTTATATCAACCTTCTGTTTGTGGCACATTAGTATATGGGAGGGGGAAACCTTTTCCAGATGGGTGGTGACCGTGGCGGCCATTTTGAAGTCAGCCATTTTGTATCCAACTTTTTTCAATGGGTTCATGTGACACATCAAACTTATTGAGAAATTGCTACATGATTCAGATATCCAGTGGCATTGGGGTTTCTATTGATGAAGACTGGCCCCATTATCTTTGTACCCCATATACCACACCATACCATCAATTTGTGTGTTCCAACAGTCTTGGAGGGATCTATCCACTGTGGGTTAGTGTCAGACCAATAGAGGTGGTTTTGTTTGTTAACTTCACCATTCACAAAAAAGTTTGCCTCGTCACTCATCTGAAGGCAATTGTCTATGCTGTGAAGATACGAGATGTGCAGCATCTGATACAACGGATACTGGAAGTCTGTGCTAGCATTTCTTCTGCAACGTTATCAGTGTGTCAAGAGTGGGAGAAGAGGGTTGCATTGACAATGCAACACAATGGGCAGCACTTTGAACACATTTTATAAGTGGACATTAACTTGTAAATAACTCTTGAAAGAATAAAGTTACATTAAAACCAAGCACACCATTGTTTTTCTTAAGAAATTCTCAACAGGTTTGATGTGTCACATGACCCTCTTCCCATTGAAAAAAATAAAGTTGGATCCAAAATGGCTGACTTCAAACTGTCCGCCATGGTCACCACGCATCTGGAAAAGTTTTCCCCCCCCCATATACTAATGTGCCACAATCAGGAAGTTGATATCACCAACCATTCCCATTTTATTTAGGTGTATCCATATAAATGGCCCACCCTGTATAATGTTGTACACATGCAGCTCCCCTGCTCGTCACCCTTCGGATATAATCTATAACACAGAGAGCTCCCCCTGTTGGTCACCTTTAGGATATAATGTATAACACACTGTGTTCCCCCAGCTGGACACCCTCAGGATATAATGTATAAATACACGGAGCTCCCCCTGCTGGTTACCCTCAGGATACAATGTATGAGACACAGATCTCCCCCTGCTGGTTACCCTCAGGATACAATGTATGAGACACAGATCTCTCCCTGCTGGTTACCCTCGGGATATAATGAATAACACAGAGAGCTTCACTGCAGGTTACACTCAGGATATCATGTATAACAGAGGTCCCCAACTCCAGGCCTCAAGGCCCACCAACAGTGCAGGTTTTCAGGATCTCCTTAGTATTGCACAGGGGTTGGAATCATTACCTGTGCAGATGATCACATTAGCACCTGTGCAATACTAAGGAAATCCTGAAAACCTGCACTGTTAGCGGGCCTTGAGGCCTGGAGTTGGGGACCTCTGATGTATAACACACGGAGCTCCCCCTGCTGTCACCCTAAAGATATAAATGCATAAACACATGGATATCCCCCTGCTGTCAGCCTCAAAACATAATGTATCACACATGCCACTCCTCACCGTCAGGATATAGGATTTCCAAGTTATCCTATGCAGGGCAGCTCATTCCAAGGTATACAGCCCTAATCATCAGTAGCTGGAATATCCAGGACCTGAACACTTCAGTCTTCAACCCAGACTTTAATCGAAGACTGAAAAACATTGGATATACAGATCCTCCTTGAAACAGGGACTAAAGCAAATGATGAATTCTTTGCCCCCACCAGATACAGAGACCTCTGTCTCGCCTTGAAAAACAAAAACATCAAACAAGGCCGGAGCTCAGGAGGAATTAGTCTGGTACAAAAGAGTACCTCCATGAACATAGAGCAGTGAAGAGAGGCGATAGCCACATCTTGGTGCCCTTATAGTCACCCAACAATCAAATCTTTCAGACCACAAACAACTGCTCCTGTACATCAAATCTACAATCACCCTCACAAACCCCGCAGAATATAGCTTGCCGCCATCCTTCAAATGGTTCAAGACGCTGGCCCCAAAATATAAAGATGCCATCATCAAGGAGAAGCTCCATAACGTGTATGAACTTAAACCAGTAGGAGTACACCTGGCGGTAAGAGACCTTAACAACATTCTCTATGCCATGGCAGAAACGTAATGGTGGGTTTACACACACCAATCATTGTATCCAATCTCTGAACCAATCTCTGGTTGCAGTGAAATCATGGACACATAGTTCCATTTTGTGGCTGTGTACAACATGGAGCAATCTGTCCATGATTTCACTGCAACCAGAGATTGGTTCAGAGATTGGATACAATGATTGGTGTGTGTAAACCCACCATAAGACAATACAGAAGGCCCTAAAAATGGCCTCAAACACAGACCCAAACAACCCAACTTTGAGAGAAGCCTACCACACCATAAAACGAAATTACAAAGCCATTATCAGAAAGTAAAGCAAAACCACAACTCCAAACTCCTCAAACTTCCGGCACAAAAAGAGCTTGTGAACAAACTGAAGGATATGGAGGCAAAGCTCAAAGATTTCCAAAACCCTCTGGATACATCAATCACATTGGCAGCAACATCAGAAAGGCTCACATAGGTAAAAGGTATAAAAAAGGCAGCAGCCGATATAGGAGCCTCCCAGAAATGCCAAAATACAGCCCGCCAGACATTCAGGCTGCAATAACAAAAGTAATCAATATAGTACTGCAGGCCAGCTACTTCCCCAAAAACTAGAACCAAGGCCTCATATCCCAGTTTTTGTGCATCGGGGACAAGTACAACCCAGCAAACTACTGGGAAGTTGTGTCAGGTGCAACCTGGGGAAATACCTCAACTGCGTCCTGAACAAGAGGATCCTCACCGAGCACAATGTCCTCAGCTTTATGCCAAACCAACGCACCACATCTACACTCTGCACAGCCTCATCAAGAGCCACGCCCACAATTCAAAGAACGGGAAGATATACGCCTATTTTGTGGACTTCAAGGCCTTCGACTCAGTGTGGCACCCAGGACTATTCCTAAAATTGCTGGGGAGTAAAATAAGAGCAAAATATATGATGTCATCCAAAGCTCCTACACTCAATTGCAGCGTGAGGGTCAATGGAAGGAGGACGGCCTATTTCCAACAAAGCCGCGGAGTGAGGCAGGGCTGCAGCCTCAGTCTAACGCTCTTTAACATCTACAGCAACGAGCTGGCAGTGGCCATGGAGTCCTCCTCAGCAACGGGTCTCAACCTCAGTGACACCGAGGTGAAATTTCTGCTGTTTGCGGATGACCTTGTGCTGTTACTACCACCAATTGAGAAAGGCCTCCATAATGATCTGAAAATCCTAGAGACCGTCGACAGCACATGGACAATACCAATCAACTAAAAGAAAATTTATGTCAGTGTTCCAGAAAAGAAAGCAGAAACCTCTCAGCCATCCTCCCTTTATGATAGAAAACTGTCCACTTACAGAAACAAACAAGCACACCTGCCTGGGCCTAGAACTCAGCCAATCAGGGAGCTTTAAAGAAAGCCATAGAGTTACTGAAAGACAAGGCATCCAAAGCCTTCTATGCCATCAGAAGACGTGTGTATTATCTCAAGGCACCAGTAACCGTCTGGCTAAAAATATTTGACATTATCATTGCCCCAATCCTTCTGTACAGCAGTGAGGTCTGGGGCCCAGTTCATACCCAAACTGGTCAAAGTGGGATGCTGGGCCAATTGAAATATTCTACCTAGAGTTCCGCAAGCATCTTCTCCTAGACCATCGGAGCACATCAAACAGCACCTGCCGAGCCGAACTGGGAAAATTCCCACTACATCTCGCAATTAAGAAAAAGGCATTATCATTCAAGGCTCATCTACAAAGTAGTAGTCCCAGCACCAACCATCGCAAAGCCTTGCTACACCAGAAAGCTTCCCAACACAATGTAACCAAAGCCAGCCTGACCAAGCCACCAACCTACATGACCTCACAAAAGTCAAAATTCGGAAGATGGTACACAAAGGCAAAGAGGGATATGTCAGCACCTGGAGGAACGGCAAGCAAATCATATAAACGGAAAATATACCAGAACCTACAGAGGGAGTACAAACTGGCCCCATATCTAGAGAAACTAGAAAACCCCAAAAAGTGACAGATCCTGAGCTGGTACAGACTGAGCGCCCACAGCCTACTCATCGAATCCACAGACAGAACTACAAGCCCTGGGAGAGCAGACTGTGCCAGCAGTGCTCCCAGGAGGAATGAGGCCCATGTCTTGTTGAGGTGCCCCAAATACTCCACAGTGAGGGATAGATCCTGAGCCAGTGCAGACTGAGCGCCCACAGCCTACTCATCGAATCAACAGACAGACCTACAAGCCCTGGGAGAGAAGACTATGCCAGCAGAGCCCCCAGGAGGGCAGGAGGAATGAGGCCCATGTCTTGTTGAGGTGCCCCAAATACTCCACAGAGGGACACTCACATCAGGAGACTGTTTGATCTCCTCTTAGACTTCATCTCCATGGAAGAGGAAGAGAAACTGACGATACTACTGGGAGGGAAGTGCAGCAGCCATAACAGCGGAATATGTCAGTGCCTGACTTTAGGCCGCTTTACACACAAGGATATCCTGAACGGTATCCTTGAAACGTCACAGATTTGTGATCGTTCCAAAGATATCGTTTGTGCGTCCTTGCGTGTAAATGAACAATATAGGATGAAAAGATCGTTGGATCGTTCATCCTAGATTTGAGATCCCGACCTCAAATCTATTGTTCGTCGTCCAATTATCACTGCTTCAGGAAGCTACATCGTTCAGTGTGACACCTTTTTGAATGATATCGTTCAAAAATCTGCTATTCCTGACGCTTTATTACATCACTCACTCCCTTCCTCTCCTATACAACAGTTGCACTGCCGCATAGCATATCATAAACGATATCCTTGTGTGTGACAGCGCACTAACTATGTCGGAACGATCACGGTCAAGGATATCGCTAACGATATCTGATATATCCTAGACTTCTATATCCCACCCTGGATGTGTCCCTATCTATGTCATCCTATTTTTACTATTTGCTTTGGCAATGCTAATTATGTACTTAGTCCAGCCAATAAAGCTCATTTGAATTGAATGTAATGTAATGTGCTGCACACGCGCCGCTCCCCCTGGTGGTCACCCTCGGTACATGAGGTACTACACACGCGCCGCTCCCCCTGGTGGTCACCCTCGGTACATGAGGTACTACACACGCGCCGCTCCCCCTGGTGGTCACCCTCGGTACATGAGGTACTACACACGCGCCGCTCCCCCTGGTGGTCACCCTCGGTACATGAGGTACTACACACGCGCCGCTCCCCCTGGTGGTCACCCTCGGTACATGAGGTACTACACACGCGCCGCTCCCCCTGGTGGTCACCCTCGGTACATGAGGTACTACACACGCGCCGCTCCCCCTGGTGGTCACCCTCGGTACATGAGGTACTACACACGCGCCGCTCCCCCTGGTGGTCACCCTCGGTACATGAGGTACTACACACGCGCCGCTCCCCCTGGTGGTCACCCTCGGTACATGAGGTACTACACACGCGCCGCTCCCCCTGGTGGTCACCCTCGGTACATGAGGTACTACACACGCGCCGCTCCCCCTGGTGGTCACCCTCGGTACATGAGGTACTACACACGCGCCGCTCCCCCTGGTGGTCACCCTCGGTACATGATGTACTACACACGCGCAGCTCCCCCTGGTGGTCACCCTCGGTACATGATGTACTACACACGCGCAGCTCCCCCTGGTGGTCACCCTCGGTACATGAGGTACTACACACGCGCAGCTCCCCCTGGTGGTCACCCTCGGTACATGAGGTACTACACACGCGCCGCTCCCCCTGGTGGTCACCCTCGGTACATGATGTACTACACACGCGCAGCTCCCCCTGGTGGTCACCCTCGGTACATGATGTACTACACACGCGCAGCTCCCCCTGGTGGTCACCCTCGGTACATGATGTACTACACACGCGCAGCTCCCCCTGGTGGTCACCCTCGGTACATGATGTACTACACACGCGCAGCTCCCCCTGGTGGTCACCCTCGGTACATGATGTACTACACACGCGCAGCTCCCCCTGGTGGTCACCCTCGGTACATGATGTACTACACACGCGCAGGTCACCCTCGGTACATGATGTACTACACACGCGCAGGTCACCCTCGGTACATGATGTACTACACACGCGCAGGTCACCCTCGGTACATGATGTACTACACACGCGCAGCTCCCCCTGGTGGTCACCCTCGGTACATGATGTACTACACACGCGCAGCTCCCCCTGGTGGTCACCCTCAGTACATGATGTACTACACACGCACAGCTCCCCCTGGTGGGCACCCTCGGTACATGATGTACTACACACGCACAGCTCCCCCTGGTGGGCACCCTCGGTACATGATGTACTACACACGCGCAGCTCCCCCTGGTGGTCACCCTCGGTACATGATGTACTACACACGCTACTCTTATTGCTGGACAATCTCAGGCTTGTATTTTACATGGAAGAACGCTGCGGAGACACAGTACCACACTCCTCACTACAACAACCCTCAGCACACAGTTATACGACCAACACATCCATCCGCCGCCCCCCGGAGAGCTCGGGGATTCGGCCTCTTACCGGCTAGCCGCCTCCCGTCTGACCCGTGCACTCTCCTCCGCCCGGCTTTTAGCGCTCTGGAATGTGACCTCTTCGGGCGCTTCATCCTCTTCACTCTCCAGTTCATGCTCAGGAGTCATGCTGCTTCCCCGCTGTAGGTCAGCTGACCGCCGGAAGAGGAACACCGCAAACCAACAATTCCAGACCTGGGGACCGGCGTGATAACGAGCGCTGTGCGCCCTCTGCTGCACTGGAAGAGCACTGCTGTGAAAGGAGAACTACAATTGCAGGAGCGCCCTCTGCTGCACAGAAGGAGCGCTGCTGTGAAAGGAGAACTACAATTGCAGGAGCGCCCTCTGCTGCACAGAAGGAGCGCTGCTGTGAAAGGAGAACTACAATTGCAGGAGCGCCCTCTGCTGCGAAAGGAGAACTACAATTGCAGGAGCGCCCTCTGCTGCACAGGAGGACTACAAGGACCATGGAGTCGGGAAGCAAAACCAGTCAATTTCCCTGCCTCCGACTCCTTCATACATGGCTCATGTTTTAGTGATAATTTATTGTAGCATAAAAGGTAACAGCAGGCTTTAATTATTATTATGATATAATAATCACAATATTTAGATAGACCATAATATTCAGCACAATTTAGGCTCCAATGTTTTTGCTGATTCAAGGCAGATTTACCACATAACAGCTGACTTGCACTATGCCCCCATTCATTCTCTATGGGACTTGCGGCAGGTGCGGTTTTTGCCGCGATCCAGCAAATCTGGCAGTTGTGGAAAGTAAAAAAACTGCAGCTAACCACAGCTGCCGCAAGTCCCATAGAGAATGAATGGGGGCCTCCTGCTGCAAGACGGCCGTTACGTGGCAGATGCGGGAAATCTGCCGTGGATCAGCAAAAATGCTGATGTGAAAGGGGGTTAATTATCTTACAAGACGGTCCATGTTGTACCAAGCTACAATGCAGGAGCGCCCTCTGCTGAACGGGAAGAGCATTCCATTGTCAGGAAAACTAAGGCTATGTGCCCATTGGACGTTTTGTGGGCTGTTTTTTAGCGTTTTCCGTCGGTGTTTTCCGCTCAGTTTTATGTTAATTTATGTTAATCCTATCCTCCGGTTGGATTAACATGCTAGTCAATGGAGTTTAGAAAACGCTGTGTACATTAGAACGTTTTTGTTGGTCTCCTTTCCACTTTCTTCACCGGTTTTCCACCGGTTTTCAAAGATAGAGCAGGTGAATTCTTTTGAGCGTTTTTCCAGCGGTTCCAGCTTACAAGTGCACAAAAAACAGTCTTAAAAACGCTAAGAAAAACCACCAGAAAACCGCCGACAAAACGCTGTATAAACGCTATAAAACAGCTCAAGAAAATGCTAAAAAAACGATGGACACTGCTAAAGGTCAGAAAACTCAGTTTCTGCAATTCTCCACCGGTTTTCTGACGGTCTGCAATGATGCAGAACCGTCCAGTGGGCAAATACCCTAAGGGTGCCTTCACACTGCGGCGGCGTCCAGTCCGGGGCTGTCAGGAGTGACAGCCTGGACCGGAGTTTGACTGCATAGAATACTATCAGGCTGCACGGAGCTGGATCGCGGCGGGTGGTAATTATCTGCTATCCGGCTGCTGTGTCGCCGGATGAATCCTGCAGAAGTGGGATTTGTCTGCCGACTCCAAAAACGGTGCATGCAACGTTTTTGGAGTCGGCAGACAATTCCCCACTTCTGCAGGATTCATCCGGCGACACAGCAGCCGGATAGCAGATAATTACCACCCGCCGCGATCCAGCTCCGTGCAGCCCGATAGTATTCTATGCAGTCAAACTCCGGTCCAGGCTGTCACTCCTGACAGCCCCGGACCGGACGCTGCCGCAGTGTGAACCCAGCCTGATGGTGGGTTTACACACACCAATCATTGTATCCAATCTCTGAACCAATCTCTGGTTGCAGTGAAATCATGGACACATAGTTCCATTTTGTGGCTGTGTACAACATGGAGCAATCTGTCCATGATTTCACTGCAACCAGAGATTGGTTCAGAGATTGGATACAATGATTGGTGTGTGTAAACCCACCATTAGGGTGCTGTACTGGTGCAGTTACCAGAAAATCTAAATATGGAGATTTAATTCATGACTTAAATAAAATTGAAATGGCAAACTATTTAAGTAGTTTTGTATTATATATACTGACAAATACTGAAAACTACAGTATTAATATGCTGATTTATATTGCATCATTAAATCCACAGCGCTTTAGGCCAGTTTAAAACATCCGTGCAAACCACGGACACGAGACAGGCCGTATTTGGGGGTGTGCTTCTGTGGTGGATAGCACATGGACAGCCTGTCACCGCATACTCCGCTCCCTCCAGCGCCGCTGCTCCTCTCACTTCCGGTCTGCTGTCAGGCTCAGTCAAGTGAATATTCATGAGCCTAATGAGCGGCCCCGGAAGAGAGAGGAACTGTCAGTGCTGGAGGGAGGGGAGTATGAAATTCCTTATTTTTACACTTAACTTTCGGCCGTGGTCCGTGCACACTGATGTCACACATGACATCTGTGTGCATGGGACATTTTGGGCCAAAACAAGTCCATGATGTCAGCAAATAACAGACATATCGCCGTGTGGAGCACACAGACACGGGCTGATCTAGACGGCGATACTGTCCGTGCCAAATAAGACGTCTGAAGAGGGCCATAGAGATCATGTATCTGTGCCTCTGGCATGTGTTGGCACAGACCACATACGTGCCAGAGGTACGGATGTGTTAAACAGGCTTTACAGACATTATTATTGTGCCCCCATTGAGGCTCAATCTACATTCCCCATCAGTATGTATGAAATGTGGGAGGAAACCCACACAAACACAGGGAGAACATACAATCTCCTTGCAGATGGAATGGAGGATGGCATTTTTTGTGAATTCTAATGGAATGTGCTGGTAAAACCTAAGTTTACTTGCATGGAAATTAAGTAATCTATTCCTGTAACAGATATTAATTATAATCCATGGGATCTTCACACCTCCGTGTTTTCACACAGACAATGTGACAGCACGGATCAAACCTGCAGAGCACACGTACAACATCTGTGTGACATGTAATAATATGAATGATGTGTAAAAGACGTGCAGAGAAACTTTATAGTTCTTAACCAAATATTTAAAAAAAAAAAGTGGGGTCCTCCTATTTTTGATAACCAGCCATGGTAAAGCAGACAGCTTTGGGATGATATCAGGCTGGGAGGGTCCATGGTTATTGGGCCCAACCCAGAGTACAGCTCACAGCTGCCCAAGAAGCATTACGCAAAAAGCACCAATCCTGGCGTTTCACCACAACTCTCCCCGAATGCCCTGGTGAAGTGGCAGGTTGGAATAAAGTCCTGGAGTTCGTAAGGGAGAGGGTTTACAGCCCCAGTATTAAACCAGTATTTTTTTTTTTATTAATTAACATCCCCCACCCCAACTTTACATCTCATACACTAATTTTTTTTTCCATTAATTTTTAAACCTAGAAGTATGAATATCCAACAAAGTACAATGCTTCTGCCCCACATGGGGCCCAGCTGCACCCTGAAAATGATAAACAAAAAAACCTTATAGATGAGGTATTGGTTCATGCATTGGCCAAGACACTTAAGCTCATGATCCACGTCACGGATCTCATCCATCTCATGAGCATGAGGATCCGTGACGTGGATCATGAGCTTAAATGTCTTTGCCAATGCATGAACCAATACCTCATCTATAAGGTTTTTTGTTTAATCACATAAACATTTTTGCCCTTTACCATTTTCGGGGTGCAACTGGGCCCCATGGGGCGCCGGTCATCTAGTGGTGCAGAAGCATCGTACTGGGTGGCCCATTGGTTAGGTGGCAGAGCCAGTGGGTAGCTTTCAGACACTCTGCATCATTTGTAGCAGTATGAATGGTGTCCTAAGCAGGCCCATTATGTGCATGGCAGGTCGCCTCCCACATTTTGTTGTAGGTAGAGGTGATTTTTATCAGCCTGTACCTGGAGCTTGCTTTACATAGTGGGGTCTGACTGCATCCTGCAAGTGCAGTGGTGGTTTTTGATTTTGGCATTGATGGTAAGATATCCAACAAAGGCGGCCGTCACACGCTACAATATCGAGAGCGATATTGTAAGCGATCACGTGCACGCGCGATCGCTAACAATATCGCTCACATCATTGGTGAGCTGTCACACAGACAGACTCACCAGCGATGTGGAGCAGCGAGATCGCTGGTAACTATGGTACACATCGGGTTACTAGGCGCCGCGCGGCGCTTAGTAACCCGACGTTTACCATAGATACCATCTCCCAACATAGGCTCTGCCGCTGGGAGATCGTTCATCGTGGTGTCATACACCACGATGAAGCAGATTGAACAAGCGATGATCGCTTGATATGAGCTCCGGCTCCCATATCTGCGATGTAACGATCAAGCGATTTTACATTGTAAAATTGCTTGATTGTGCATCGCTGCGTGCAAACGATATCGCTTAAGCAATCAAAAAGCAGATCGCTTAAACGATATCGTGCATTAAATTGAACCGTGTGACGGCCGCCAAAGTCAAATGAAGCAATGAATCTAAAGTAATCCACAAAAGTGAGCCTGAAACATGAGAATTTAAAGAAATAAAAGACGAGTCAGTTTCTTGTTCACCCAATTTACTCCCAAAAGAACTCCCTCAGAGAACGAAGCCCCATAAGCTGTACCGGCAGCCACTGCTGGGTCTCACGCTGTGATCCATGAGAGCCGGTAGTTGTGACATCATAAGGTGACTGCAGTTCACAGCCACAGAGTGCAGCACGAGAACAAGCAGTGGCTGCTGTTACAGCCTATAAGGCTTCGTTCTCTGAACAGTCTCTATGCTGGGTGACAGAGAACGTTGTGGGATCTCCATGTGGACTCAATTGGAGCTGCGTGGAAGCGCTTTTGGGAATAAATTTGTGAACGAAGGACTATGTCTTGACTTTATTTCTTTCATTTTCTCCATGTCAATTACTTTGGATTCGCCAAAAGTTGGATCCTCATGGCTTTTTGAATAATTTGTGAACGAGGGCCATTATCAGGGTAGTTTTTTTAGGCCGGTTTCACACCACGGCAAGACCAGGTCCGGGGCTGTCCATTGTGAACCTGACAGCACCAGATCCGATTTAGTGGTAATGCAGCCCTATGGGGTCGGATGGCAGCTATATGCTATTTACACAAAAACGTTGCTTGCAGCGTTTATGTCCAGGGCAAAAATTGGATCCAGCTTCTGGAGTTTAGCAGCTCCCCGCTAGCCACGATCTTGAAATTTCAGCAGCTGCGATCTCCTGAATCAGTCTGCAAACCGGACCCCAGGGGCATTTGCCTCTGGTTCTGTTTCAAAATCAGGTCTGGGAGTGTCAGGTTTACACCAGACAACCCTGGACCTGATCTTGCCGTGGTGTGAAACCGGCCTTAGAATGCACAAAAATATTTTAAGTGTTATTTTTTTCTTTTAAATTTACTAGGCAAGGGCCGCTTCACACTACGGCATGATCCAGTCCAGTTCTGTCCAGGAGGCCCCAGACAGCTGCGGACCGGATCAGCACAGGACTGGGGGGCTATTATGCCCTCCGGTCCTGTGTTCAGCGCACGCAGTTCTCGCTGCTGATAAGTCAGGACCGCGGGCACTGCGGTCCTGACCTGTCAGCAGCTGCGCGCGCTGCACAGGACCGGAGGGCATAATAGCCCCCCAGTCCTGTGTGCTGATCCGGTCCGCAGCTGTCTGGGTCCTCCTGGACAGAACTGGACTGGATCATGCCGTAGTGTGAAGCGGCCCTTAGTAATAGGGGTGTCTGATAGACACCTCTCCATTATCAACATCAGGGCTTAATGCCAGCTGAATATTTACAGCTGACAAACACCCAATAATTACCCCAATTGCCACTGCACCAGGGCAATTAGGAAAAGCCAAAGGTGAAGCAACAGGATCGTCGCATCTTATGTGATGCACCACTTCTGGGGCATCAGCAAGCTATTTTTAGGCAGGGAAGGGCCAGATAACCATGAACCTTTCCAACCTGATAAATAGTCAAGGTAAACCAGACAGTTGCAGGCTATCAAAAATAGGGGGGATGGCACAAGTTTATTTTTTTGCATATAATATAATATATTCTATCTTTGCACAGCTTTACCACCAAGAAAAAGAAAAAAAATATATATAAAAAACATATTTAGTGTCACATGTTTTTATTGTATGAGTCACATGGATGCCACATGTACGGAAGTGTGAAGGGGCTCAATGCTGTGTTAAGGTCTGGTAACACTTTGGATTTTTTTTTCCTTTGCCAAACATACAATATTCACCACTCATACCTGTTCCGATCGCTCACTTCAGTCTATTCCTTCCGGGCCGTTCTAAGGGCAGCACAGCTCAAGCACCTCTATTATAGAGGAGGGAAGACTCAAAAGCGACAAAATAAAAAAAAAAAAAAAAGCATATTGGAGAAATGGTTGGTAGCACAACACATATGGTAAGGGTCAAGGAGAGTTAAAGTATTAAATTGTTTTTTTTAGTCTGTTCTTTATTATCCTCTACTCTACGATTTGCATCACATTTATGCAACTTAAATCTGTAGCTCAACTACACAAATTAAGTAAATCTTCCCGAATCCGATTTTAGTAGACTGTTACACATATATAAATGCTCATGAGCCGTAGTAAGTGGCTTTTATGAGAAAAAAAAAAAAAAGTGTATTATCCGTGATCAGGATTGGCAATATTAAAGTACTTGTCCACTACTCTAACCCTCCTACAACCCCTATGCTTCCACCTAGTGAAACACATGTGCACTTCCGGCACCATTCCAGCAGTGTCAGTAACTGGCTCTCCTGAGGTCTACATGACATTGTTATAACACCATCCCTGTGATCAGTCAGCACTGGGATCATTCTCCTCCACTATGAATGCAACAGATATCTGGAGGAAGTCAGGCCAGCCGCAGCTCTCACTTCCTGTCAATCATGTCTGAAGGTAAGGAGAGAGAAGCCGGCAGTGATTGGGTGCAGGGCTTGTGCAATGCATCAACGTCATGTGAGCCCTGGATACGAGAATGTCAACACCACTCATACAGCGCCGACACGGGAGGAGAGTATAAGCTTTATTTTAATTGGACAAAACATAGGAAAAGTCCCATCTCATCCCCGACTAGTGGACAACCACTTTAAAGAGAATCTGCCAGCAGGTTTTTTCAACCTCCTCTTAGAACAGCACAGCGTAGGCAAAGAGATTCTGAAACTAACTAGGTTTAACCTAGTTTACTGAGTGCAGCTATTCTGTAAAAATCAAAGCAATTAGATTCAGTCATGTAGCAGAGCTGGGATAGCTGCCCCCCACCCACACCAGACCCTCTATAGAGATTGACACTTTACAATGAATACACAATTTCAAGCAGGGGGCATGTCGGACTGCCTTCCCCATGACTTTATAGTCCTGAAATGTTAATCACAGGGTAAACAACCCTATACATAAGTAAATAATAGCACAGAGCCAGATTAAAGAAGCAGTATTGTTTTTTTTCATCTCTTGCAGCATGCTGTCCTCACCTTACCTAGCAAAAAACTGCTGAGATTCCCTTTAAGGATAAGCAAGTGGACTGGAAAAAAATATGTAAGAACTAAATAGAGGTATAATGATATAGAAGGATTATATCAGCTTCTAATAAAAAAGGAAACATTATGTTATTGTTGAAGACACTTGTCAAGGTTTATTTGCTTCAGAAATGGTTTTCCAGTTGTAATCGTAATAAAACCAATGTTCTCACACTAATCAGACTAGATGTACAATTGCCATTTATCATTGTAACAGTTTAATGACATGGTGATCAAGGAATACTACAGCAGAAACAAAATCGCATATATACAAACGATTGTCCTAGCAATGAACGCTGCATGATTTGCCCACAGAAACATGTGAAAATTCACCTCTAACATGTGAACGTACCAGGCTTTTATAGAAAGCATGATAAAACGTAAATGAGTCAATGGGCAATTAATAAAGACCCAGCACATAACATGTAGATCTGAACAGTCACACAGCTGCTGGTTGGATGACGCATGACCAACATGTTCAGGATTGGAGTTTTCGGCTCTTGATCTGGAGATGCATATTTGGTGTATAGCGATGACCACATTTGTGGACAATACCCTGGAAACGTGGACAGGACAAGTTAATATGCCCTTTGCAGTCCTTATGTGCGCACACACCACATGAACAGTGACAACTCTCGATCTGCTAAGCAGCTCATTCAGGAGATGAACTCTGTTTCATGGCGAGCAATTGCAGGAGGCAAAGTTGTTCCACAGGGTCCCTGGAAGTGAAACCTAAGCAAAAACAAATAAATAATTAAACCTGGGAGAAGCAGACTTACAAAGCAGCTTAGCAGGAGTTAAGAAGCATTAGAAAATATTCTATGTGTATATGGCAAACCAAGCCAGTTATTTGTTCCATAAGAGTCAGGTAGCGGCGTATTACTGCCTCCCAATTTAAAAGGGGCTGTCCACCAATATATTAAAAAAAAAAAAAAACACCCTGTCTCCTTATGTCTCACCCAGGTAAAAAAAATATCCTGTACTCCGCTCCCATGCTGGCACCGTTCCAGCTGGGGCTCATGTGACATCATACAAGCCCTGTGTCCAATCACCGCCGGCTTCTCTGTCTCCTCCTTCAGACACCAGAGCTCACGTCCTGTTGATTAACTCATTTGTCCAAAGGCGGGGACAGAGAAGGCAGCGGTGATTGAACACGGGGCTTGTATGAGGTCACATGAGCCTCAGAGCAATGCAAGTACCGTTACCACTGGAACAGTGCCAGCACAGGAAATTTTATTTTACCTCGGGGGAAACATGAGGAAACAGAAAGGGGTTTTCTTCTTAGTGGACAACCCCTTTAAGTTAACATGTTCAGCTGTGAGTTATCAATTTTGTATGGTCAGCTTAAGGCCAATCTGTCAGCAACAAACGGACTGTTCAATCCAAAAAATAGATTGAAAACAAGAGCATGTGCTTGGTTTGAACAGTCCTTTTGTGCTGACAGACTCAGTTTAGAAAGATTCTAGTGAAAATATGACTCAGTGATAACCACCCTTCATTTCCCAATACTATTTATGAGTACCGTAGGGGGGGGGGGGGGGTTGGTGTTGGGTATACATCCACTACTTAGAAAGGAAAATACTAATGACTGAGGGAATACACATTTCAATATCAACATGTAATACTAAGCTTAAAATGTCTGGAAGGTAATTAACACAAAGTAGGATAATTTAGGACTACAGACAAATTTATCAAAGCTGGAGATGGGGCTTAGAAATGGCAATCTGGTGAAGAAAAGTGGATGAAGACTGAAGACAGCTTGGGTGTAGTAGCGACAGTAAACTCAAATTTTAGTGACTGGTACCAGGGAGTAGCTGGCAAGTCAAATAAAGTCATGGGAAGAATTCATAGAAGCCACTAGTGCGGACACATTTATAATACTTAGTATAGATTTGGGCCGCAGGGTATAAAGGACATAGTTGACCTAGAGTGAGCAAGGAAGAGCAACCAAGGTTAATAAAAAAAAGGGTTAACTGCAAAACCAAGACAGGTTTTACTTTAAAATTTTAAGCTTACGGGCCTCTTATTACATGTAATAAGGAATAGGATTGATATCTTTCTAATAAATTATTTTACACCTAGGCCTGCAATGGTAAAAAAGGGGAATCCTTTACATCTAGAGGAGGGAGAAATTACTCCAAAAACAAACAATTTACTACAAGAGCAGTGAGACTATGGAACTCTGCTGTCACATGGTATTGTACATTTTGTAGTGACTCCACCATTACAATGAGGGCCTAGGTAGATTCCCTTCTTGAAAACTATCAATATTATAGGTTAAGGCTACTAAAGCATACCCATTATTACTGCATTTAACACACTAACTTCCAGAAAGCCCAGCTAGAACATATAAAGGATGGAACCTTCTTTTTGAAAATCAAAGACAAATACTACTTACTTGAAGCCCATAGTGGCTGGGGTGCTTTCCATGTTAAATTCAGCTACAG